>CAUZXS010003108.1:65000-195092 GCA_963585895.1 Sepioteuthis lessoniana
GACAAAACGATCCTCAGCTCAATATTTATTTTTTCTTTCCTTTTATAATAATTTTTAATCTTTATATTGATTTTTCTATTGGGAAAAATGGAAGAAGAGACAAAATTTTTTCTAATTCCTTATATATATATAATTTGCTTGAAGCATTGCACAAATCTTATTTTATTCTATTTATTTAGAGGGCTATTTTTAAAAAAGTCTCTAGTGATGAAGTTTTTACTTTGAAATTGATTAGACCTGAATAATTATTTTTCATTGCAATAGCCCTCTAAATAAATACAATACAATAAAATCAAATTGTGTGTGTGTGTGTGTGTGTGTGTGTCATCATCATGGCATGCTGACAACATAACTAATCAGCTATCCAGTGTCTAAACAGAGTTGATAAATATAAGTTTTTCCAGGTCAGCCAACACTGGTGTGTCCATGTGTTGTAGTCCATAGGAGAATATCACTTATAAGCTTAAGTGCCCAGCATGTTTTGTTTATCTTATTAGATGGTAGGTAAGTGGCCATATAGCTGCTGTTTTGTAGAGTGCTGTTATTCAAAACAGCATGCAGTATGTTTGTATAGTTCCCATCCAGCTTTTTCTCCAAGTGTTACATTCAAGTCCAAGTGTTGCAACCATACAGTAGTACTGATGCAGCTCGGAAGAATTCTCACTTTCTTTTATCAGAGACCAGTTTTCCATACGGTCATTAACTTGTCAGTAGCAGTCCATGCTTTACCTATGCAAATGTTGACATCACTTTCAGTAGATGAGATATTGCTACTGAGGTATATAAACTGGTTTATTAATTTCAGAGGCTTGCCATTTAATTCAGAGATGATACCATCTTGATTAAAACAGAATTCATTTCAAGACCAGTGCCTCTTGTTACATTGTGCATTCAATAAGTTTCCAGACTTATTGTACAGGCATTTAAAATTGTCATAGACTCTTGAAAATTCAGAATGTTATTGCTATACATCTTATGAGATAACTGACCAATTTTTATGATTTCACGTTCAAATAAACAGCTACAGCAGCAATTGAAATACACCCTACTAAAGCCTGATTGTCACAGCTGGCATCAGTTTTTGAGTGGCATAAGTGATTCAAGGAAGGCAGGGATTCTATGAGGGATGATGAGAGGTGTGGGAGGAGTAAGGAAGGCAATACACCAGAGTTGATTGACCAAAGGGTTAGGGTTACTATGTTGAGGTTTTAAGGGAGTTCAGGTAGAGATTCCGTCGGAAGAGGCCAGCACTCTTTAAATCGGGTCAGTGGCATTTCCACCAGGACAATGCACCAGTCCACAACTCCATCCTTGTCACAGACTATTTGACCAAGATGGGCATCAAGACAGTTCCTCACCCTCCCTATAGTCCAGATCTTGCTCCCTGTGACTTTTAGTTATTTCCTAAGCTCAGAGGCTGTCATTATGAGACAATTGAGGAGATGAAGAGGCTATGACGAAGGTCATTGACACACTCCTACAAGAGGACTTCTATGGGGCCTTCCAGAAGTTGTTGGAACAGTACAAGTGCATTGCAGCTGGAGGAGCTTACTTCGAAGGGGACTAGAGTCTCATGTGTGTACTATCAATAAAAGTGCCCATATGAAAAAAGTTTGGAAACTTATTTAATGATCCTCGTATTTGCTCTAGGCAAAGCAGCAGACATTTGACTTGAGATTGTCTATTTGTAAGAATAGTTTCCCTTAGATGTTGTCTGATTCTTGCTCTTAAAGTATGAAACTATTTTCTTTCATTAGATCTATTCATGTTTAAAAACATCTGATGCCCAAATAACCCACTGAATTTATTTCAAAAAAAATTTTTTTTTTTTTCAAATGTTCAACCTGTTCTATATGATACAAACCTAACACATTGAGAATAAGGTAATCCCTCATCTGCTTCACAGTTAAATATGTGGGGGTGATGAGTCATATAGTTCCAATTAAACTCATCCATCCACCCGCACATCCCTATTTCATACCTTTGGTTCATCCTCAACTAAACTTTGCCGTGGTTAAATAAATAAATAACATAATGAATAAAAAAAAATAAAAATAAATAAAAAAAAGAAATAAGAAATTTTTTTTTTTTAAATTAAAAAACAGAATAAAATTTTTGCCTTGGTTTGTTTGTGTTTTATGGCATATCAACTCTTGTGGGTTATTTAATGCCAAACCTTGTTCATGTACACAGAGACACATGATTTTTAAGCAAATAGTTTTGTGGTAACAGTTTTTAAATGAGCTAGATCATTTGTTTCCACATAGCTACACTTGAAACCTTTCAACTATCTAACACTAATAATTCTATATGCCTACATTTAAATGGTTTCAAGTATTGCTATCTAACATTAATAATTCTATTTGATATTGCACACAGTTAAATGGTTTCAAGTATTATAGGATATTTGGTGCCCAATCCTCTTATATATATATATATATATATATATATATATATATATATATATATATGATTTGTAAATACATTTTGTTGATATCCTTTTTAAAATGAACTTGAGCTCTTTTTTTGTACACAGTTAAATAGATTCAAATATTCCTACATAACAGTAACAATTTAACATCAGTCATTTGTTTGCACACATTAAAATAGATATACATATATGACTTTTAAGTGAATAGTAGGTAATTTTATCTTTCAAGGAGTTACAACTAATTTGTTTGCACACTTTGATTGCTATTGTTTCTATATAATTAAATGGTTTCAAATATTGCTATCTGACACTTATAATTCTAATCAATATTAATCATTTGTGTACAGAGAGTGAAGTGGTTACAAGTATTGTTATACAATACCAATAATTCAATTCAGGCATAAGGTTGAATGGTTCAAAGTATTGCTATTTAATTTTATTTAATATTACTCATTCATTTGTACACAGTTAAATGGTTCCAAGTATTGCTATTTATCACTAACAATTCAATTAAACATCAGTCATTTGTTTACACACATTTAAATGATCAAACAGTTCTATTTCTAACAATTCAACTGAGCATAAGGCATTAGTTTGCCCAGTTTAAATGTCAAACAGCTCTATTTGACCCAGAGATAGGACCCTATCAGGAGCAACTACTTTGGGTTAGAGTAGACCTGGGAGCAATGGCAATGAAGGGATACTCCACATTCCCACAAAGCTTCATGACTAGAGCCTCACCAACAGATAGTGTCCTGAATATGACACAAAACTGTTAAATCTGACTTGTTTGGTTTGGTTTTTATGGCATATCAACCTTCAAATCTGACTTGATGGGTGGTCAAATAACTCTCTTAAGGTATTTTGCTCCCCACCAATCCCTGTTGGGGGGGAAGCAATTTCTGGTCTAGGGCCTCAATCTCTTCTTTTTTTCTTTTTACTACCAGCCTCAGTCAAGAAAGGATACTTTTCTCAGAGGCTCCTAAAACTCAGAGATATCATAGTAACACACAAGCACCACTAACACTGACTTGGCCAGGTGTTGGCACCTAAGTTCCCCTAACTTTTCATATAAAGGAACTGAACGGAAAATACCACAAGGACTTTCTTCAAAGGAATATAAAATAAAATCAGTCTCTAAAAAGCGTTAACTTCATTTTGTGAATAGTTTTCATTTTAACAACATGAGACACACACACAACACATACACCCCAAACCCATGGCAGAATAAATATCAAGAACATTAACATCAGTCATCTGTTAAAGGTCACTTTTATCTACGATCCATTCAATCTTGGCAACTATCCAAAGAGTCAAGGGTAAAAATGGTTGCGTGTTTTCAAATAATGAACTCTTATCTAGATATATCAGGGATATTCGCTTGGATAATCTTGCTTATTCTCCAGTGCAGTCATGGGCAAGGTTTTATAGAAGATTCTAAGTTGCTAGTATAGTGATTCTCTTCTCCTTCATACAAACTACAAGAGGATAACCATTAAAAAGAGTGGCGAATAAATAAAAACTAAAATACAAGCCTGAAATTAGCAGGAACTTGAAATCACCTTCTCACAAGTATACTGGTCAATGTATCCCCCCACCGTCTTAAGTAAATTGGTATACTCCTTTGGTAAATTCCCAACAGAAGTTGGAATCCATAGTGATTGGTGGAGTAAAGGACCAGCAAATAAAAAAAAAAGAAAACAACACATATGGCAAATACAAACCTACACCTCTGCAGAGGGGTAAGACTACCCCAATTAGTGTCCTGGATATGACATTAAGCAATCTGATGGTGAGGCTTCAATAAGAGTGAAGCTTTGTGGAATGTGGAGTAACCCTTTATTGCCATCATTCCCAGGTTCACTCTGGCCCAGAGTGGTATATCTGATAGTTTCCTATCTATGGGTTAAACAGAACTGTTTGACATTTAAACAGAGTGCAAACAAATTACATGCTGAATTGAATTGTTTGAAATAGAACTAAACAGTTTTCTTACTCTAAACTGAACTGTTTGAAATAGAACTGTTTTTTACATTTAAACTGTGTACTTATGCTAAACTGAATTGTTTGAAATAGAACTGTTTATATGTATAAAAATGGATTTGGCATTAAATAATCTACAAATAGTTGATATGCCATAAAACCAAACCAAACTAAATCATATATATTTATTATACATGTATATAGAGGATTTGGCATTAAATAATCTACAAATGGTTGATATGCCATAAAACCAAACCAAATTAAACCCAAAAACCTGAATGAAACCTCCGAATTCGATTCAGAAAATTCTGATTTCTGTTCACTTTCAGACTAATACCCTTGAGAAAGGCATAAACCTTATCTCTCCTCAATAGGTTAAATAGTACCACTACTGTTCTTCTGTAAGGTCAGCTTTGGCATTAGATAATCCATGAATGTTGATATACCATTAAACAAAAGTCAAACCATCTCTACTACTAATGCTATCCAATAGAACAGTGGAGGACTGTACAAGATGTTTTGAATTTAAATCTATAAAAAAAAAAAGAATTAAAATTAAATCGAGATTTATGTGTGACACTAGCTCTGTGTGCATATGTGTGAACACAGAGGTAGGCATGAGTGTATGTATGTATGTATGTATGTATGGGTGGGTGGGTGTATATATGTGTATGGTTATGAGTTGACTATATATGTGTGTCCATATATGGGTGAGACATATTTGTAAGGGAACCACTAATTCAGCCCTGCCAGTATAAAGTGCAGATGTCAGATAAAAGTGGATCTGAAATTTAAAACAATTTTATTATTACACCTTTTGGGATCTCTTGGAGACATGTTGTCTGACAGTATTTTTATGTGCAGTCTATTGGTGCCCAAAAATCCAGAATAGGAATGTTCACCCTTGGATATATACAAGTAGAGTCAGTCTGCTGAGACAGGACAGACATAGAATGTAGAGAGAGAGAGAGAGAGAGAGAGAGAGAGAGACATGCAGATAGGCTGAGAAGAACAGAACAGAAACTGGAAAACCTAGCAGTCAGCTTTAGTTCTAGCTAAGAGAATTTTGCCTGTCAGCCACATACATTGTGAAGTGTCACACACACCTCCTCTTCTCTTCAAACAAACTTTATTCAGCTTTTATTTTCCCCACTTTATTTTTCCTTTTGTGGACCATCTGGGACTTATGCATTTCAACCTACAGGGAACCTACAAATATAACATGGGATTAGATTTTCCTTCCGCAAAGTGTATGACCCAAGGACATATTCTCATATATGCACAGTTCAACAACTGAGATAAAGTGATGATGCCTTGACATTTACACCAATTCTTCATATTTTTTGTTCAACAATTTTTAGTAAAACATGACATTGTGAAAGTGTAGCACCCACCATACCAAACCATACGACTTTCTTCTTTCTTAAACTGAAAATTAAACCATATGGTAAAATCTGAGGACATATATGCCATTAAAAGAAATACAATGGCACAGCTTCACACTGTATCAGAAGAAAAAATTTGAGAGGTGCACTGACCAATGAAAAATTCAATGGAATAAGTGTATTTCTGTGTCCTGGCAAAAGTCAAAATTATTTCCGTTCTCACCTCTGCCTTTAGCTTCTTTTTATAATCATTTGTTTGCATACTCAGCAAAACTGTTTCAAGTATTCCTATCTCATACAATTATTCTTTTTCAAAAGAGTCCCATTGGTTAAATTAACATTCTAGATGTAGTAGGATATTGTTTTCACACCATTACATAATATCAAGTATTGGCATAAAAATATTACTCTAAAAGTATTCCTATCTAATATAGACATGCATTAACCAACCACAGCACACAAATAGGACATAACACAAGGTCAATTTTATAAACAGAGTTCAGCAGGTTTGAATTTCGAGTTTTCCTTCTCCTTGACTGGTTGCCACACCAAGGTTAGAGTCCAGTCTCCTCTATACAAAATTATTTGTATCAGATTTATGAATATTAGTTGTCTGAATTTCTGCGACGAAGCTTGATGATTTTTATCATTAAGGCTTTTCGGACTATTGTCTTCATCTTTATTGTTATTTCCACTAACAAATAACAATAAAGCTGAAGACAATAGTCTGAAAAACCTTAACGATAAAAATCAGATTTAAAGAGATGCTCACAGTGTTATGATCATCATTGTAAGAAATAGACACAGTAACCAGAGTTCAAATCCTGGCCAAGGCTGTCTGCATTTCACAGTGCCAATACCCTCGGAAAAGGGTAGGAACCCAACTATTCTCCTTTCATCTATGGGCAAATTGGCTCTTCAGTCTTGGTATGGCAAAACTCTGAATTCAAATGTGTCAAACTTTACTTAAACTATCTCATGCAAAGTGATTGGTTAAATACACACATTATGTGCATGAATCGGTGCATCATGCAACAAATTTTATTGACCCAATCGAATAAACATGAAAAACAGCAAAACATTTGAGGCTATCATTTCACCCTTCCCAGATTTCCCTCTCGGTAGAAATTATAGTCTTGTGAACAGTAACATCTGCTCACTCTGAATGCCATCATTTTTTTTGAGAGTATATTATTGCACATTTTTCTATAAAAAGGTATTTACCTAACCTCCCCAGCAAGAGCAGATGTGACACAAGGTCAATATTAGGCACAGTTTAGCAGGTTTGAATTTAGAGATTTCCTTTTCATAGACCAGGCTAAAAAATCCAGTCTGTCCTATTTATCCATAGCTGGAGGGTTTCGTTTGGTTTTATAGCATATTCACCATTGCAAGTTATTTAATGCCAAATCTGGTCTATATATATATATATATGTATTATATATATAATTTGTAAATATAAGTCAACAAAGTTAAATGGTTCCAAGTATTACTATGTATCACTAACAATTCAATTAAAGATCAGTCATTTGTTTACACACAGTTAAATAATCAAAAAGTTCTATTTCTAACAATTCAATTTAGTTTAAGTCATTTGTTTGCACAGTTTAAATGTCAAAGTTCAATTTGACCCATAGATAGGATCCTATCAGATGCTACCACCCCAGGGCCAGAGTGGACCTGGGAGCGGTGGTAATTAAGGGATACTCCACATTTACAAAAGCTGCAGCATTACTTGAGTCTCACCATCAGATTGTTTAGTGTCATATACAGGACACTCGTTTGGGTCTATCTCCTCTGTAGAGATACAGTCGGTGTATTCTACAGTCCCAGCCAACAAGGCTACATTCATACCTTTCCCAAAGGTATTAGCAGTATGTGAAATGCAAACAGCCACATCCAGGTTTCAAACTCTGGTCAACTTGTCCATTTTCCATAACAATAACCATTACACCACAAGTGTCTTAATCATCTAATCCAGTAAAGCTAATCCATCAGCAACCATTAAACTCAACTGAAGTTTAGAAAATGAACTAGAAAGGTGATTTGTTTATAGTGGCAAAGGTTAGTATAGAACCAGCCACACATTAGATGAGCTGATAACAGAAGAATGGAGCAACAGTGTGCAACATTCTCCAAACAACACTTAAGTTTTGAATTCAGAGTTTTTCCTTCTCCTACACTGGTTGCCAGTCAACAGCTAGAGAAGCTGTTTACTCATAGTTGAGAAAGAGAAAAGACTCACATACATGCCATATCCGAATTATTGGAAGTTAGTTTTTCTGTTTCACAAATTTTAAGAGCAAGGATTCCTGAATGATTCTGTATTTAACTGGTTCCAAACATTGTTCACATCTCTTGCGAAAGTATAAATAACGTTCATCATCCACTGGTGTCTATAACAACCATTAACTAAAGCAAAGATTAGAAAAAAGAACTATACGGTGGTGGAGAAGGTTGTTTATAATGGTGAAGGTTTGCATAAAACTGGCTACACTTTCAGGATGAGCTGATAACAGAAGAATGGTGTACCAGTGTGTCATGAAGACTCAACAGTTTGCCTAAAGATGTGAACTGTTTGACAACCTACACGGCTGATTTGTTTCTTGTGGTGAAGGTTTGTGTAGAACCAGACACACTTTTTAGAGGAACTGATAACAGAAGAATGGTGTACCAATGTGCCAGATTCTCAACAGTATGAAGACTCAACAGTTTGCCTGAAGATGTGAATTGTTTGACTACCTACACAGGTTTGATTTGGTTGGTTGGGTTTTATGGCATATCAACCATTGTTGGTTATTTAATGCCAAATTCAGCTTTTTACATATATATTAAATATATTATTTGTAAACATTTTGTAGATAGATTTCTAAATGAGCACGAGCTCTTTTTTCTACACAGTTAAATGGTTTTCAATATTTCTATTTATGATTAATCATTTTTTGCACACAGTTAAATGATTTTAAGTATTGCGATGTATCACTAACAATTCAATTAGACAGTCATTTGTTTGCACAGAGTTAAATGGTCAAACAGTTCTATTTCTAACAATTCAATTTAGTATAAGTCATTTGTTTGCAATTAGGTTAAATGTCTAACAGTTCTATTTGACCCATATATAGTACCCTACCAGGTGGTACCACTCTGGGTGACAGTAAACCTGGGAGCAATGTCAATGAAAGAGCACCCCACATTCCCCAGAACTCAAGCTTCACCATCAGATTGTTTAGAGTCACATCTAAGACACGAGGTCTTACTCCTCTGCAGAGATGCAGTTGGTGTAGTTTATAGCTCTAACCAACTGAGCTGACCTACACAGGCGATTTATTTCTAGTGACATAGCTTTCAATAGAACCAGGCACACTTTTTAGATGAGCTGATAACAGAAGAATGATGCAACAGTATGCCACTGATTCTCCAAACAACCCTTCTCAGGTCCGGGATTTAGATTTTTTCCTTCTCCTAAACTGGTTGCCCTACCAAAGCAAGAAAGCTCACATAAAATTAGGTGGGGAGGATGAATAGATAGCTTTCAGAAGGGAAATACTTTAAAGTGAAATACAGACAAACTCAATCAGGATTCGAAAGTTGCTCACTAAGTCTGTTTCATGGATCTGCTAGCCTAACTCATTAACCATCGCATTACACAAGGCCTCAGCAATTCATAAAGCTTAGTTTTGACTCAAACCTAGAAATAAAGGGCGCCTAGAGAGAATCAAAGTCACTGGCAGTGATCTGCTTGCCTAGTTCACAAACCACTGCATCATGTATGGTTATAATGTTTGACCACTGGCATAAATAATGACCATTAAGTTGAAGCTTAGGCACATAGCATCTGTTTACAGTGCTGAAGGGTTGTGTAGAGCCACCCACACTTTTTTAGGATGAGCTGATAACAAAAACATCATGCAATAGTATGCTGTAGATTTATTTTAAAAAAAAAAAAAAAACATAGATCATGTTATAAATTCAGAGTTTCTCTTTGTTCAAGACCAGTTGTTAAACCAAGGATAACAGCTACATGGTTTCAAGTATTCCTATAAAATATAAATAATTTTCAAACAAGTCTATTTGACTCATAGATGGGACCCTAAAAAGGTACTAACTCTCCAAGTCAGAAGGGAATGGGGAGTAATAACAGAAAAGGGGAAACCCATTCTTCTCAGAGCTCCAGAACTGAAGCCTCACCATCAGATGCAGTTTAGTATTGTATTTAAGAAACTTATTTATAGATGGTGAAAGTTTCTGTAAGATGCCATACTTTTTGGGATGAGCTAATAACAGAAGAATAGTGAACCAATGAGCCACAGATTCTCTAAAGAATACTCATCAGGTTTTTTTCCTTCTCCAAGACTGGTTGCCTTACCAATGCTAGAGGGCTCAGGCTGCCCTAATATTTTATCTATGGCTGGAGAAAAGAAAAAAAAAATGGACATATGCTTTTCTTTAGAGTATTATCGCTTAGTGAAATACAAACAACCTTGTCTAGAAATTAAATTTCAAGTCCCATCCATTTTTTTTACATTAACTATGACTCCATCTGAACCTACCCTGAGTCTAATATATCATGCGAAGAGCTATTTTACCATTAATATATGTCATAAAGCCAGATATTCCAAAGAGAGAATGGCAATGGAGCTAAGCTATTTTTGGCACCATCTTTTACTGTTTCTCGGATTAAAAGACTTGCCCTTGTATTGATAACAGAAGGACTAGATAAATTTAATATTTTGGGCTCAAGATCAGATACTACAAATAAAAGGGTTAACCTAAAGGCTATTTACAGTCTGGCATTTAAGAGAAACATGGAATAGCTTTTAAATGAAAATATTCGCACCCGGATGAAATGCTTTAAGCTTGGCCTACAAGACTTTTGTTAGTATAGATTACCTTAAGACTAGCGGTTGGTTGGTTTTATGGTATGTCAAACCTTATTGGGTTATTTAATGCCAAAGTTGGGTTTTTTAAGCAATTATATTGTTTCAAGAAACTAATGATAAAAATCATTATATATATATATATATATATCAAAGCTTCAAGTAACTCATCTCCATATAAATATTTTGTATACAGTTATATGGTGTCAATTAACTAACCCTATTTGATGATAATCATTTATTTGCACACAGTTATATAGTTTCATACCGGCTCATTGGCCTAGTGAGTAGAGTGTTCACTAATGGTCCGGGAGACCTGGGTTCAATCCCAGGTCGCAACATACCAAAGACTTTAAAAATGGTACTTGATACCTTCTTGCTTAACACTCAGCAATATAAGGTATTTATCAAGGGTAAAGTGGAGCAATCCAGAAAAAGAAGTAGCACCCTCCCCTACATCTCAGTGTAGTAGCAATTGAAAAGAGAGCCTTCTGGTCGCCTTCGACTATGGTCACCAACAATTACATAGTTTCAAGTATTCCTATCAAAGACAAATAACAGAGTATTTACACAAGTATTTCAAGCAATTATATGGTTTCAAGTAACAATTCCTAAAAAAAAATTAATTTGCACACAGTTTCTGGGGATACTAGTAAGTTGACCTATGAGACTAGTTTACTCACACCAAGCTGAAGCACTCAACTATGCTTATATTGGTTTGGTTTCTTTGTTTAATGACATATCAACCTTCATGGGCTATTTAGTGCCAAAGCCATCCTTGTAAAAGAACAATAGTGGTACAATTTATTCCATAGCTGGTGGGGATAAGGGGGTTCATACCTTTCCCAAGGGTATTAGTCTGAAAGTGAATGTAATAGCACGACTGGGGTTTGAACTCACTCACTTTGAGACCGCAGTTTAGCACTTGACACCTTCCCGAACTGTACTTATCAAAAAAGCAGATTAGAAAATCAAATACAATGAAATCCTTTAAAACCATAAGCCAAATATTTTGAGCTGAAAATTATTTTACAATGCATTGTAGATCCAATATTGCACCTAAGTTTAGCTTAGTCTGACATAAGGCAAAAATTATGAGATACTCAATGAAGATGAAAATGACGACCGGAGTAACTTAACCTGTGAGCCTAGCTTGTTCACTTCTAATGGATATTGGTTCACTTGTGAGTGGTCTGACACACAAGTACAAAATGATTCCCATTGCCATTTACTGGATAAATATATATGGGTGAATAGACACCACTCATGCAAATGTGTTGGGCAGGTCATCCTGGCACCACAGAACAACCCACCTGCTGCATTAGGTGCTCTCCTATAAAATGAGGTCAGCATAGCTGGCTTGCTTTTACCAAGAAGATTCAAGAAGGCAGCCATGTTAGGTGAGTCATTTGACTTCTATAACTTCATGCTCAAGTATTCTATGTAATGCATTTATTAATGTTTACAGAAGAAGCAGATTAAAGAATTAGATACAAGTTATTCTTTTAAACACATAAGCCCAATATTTTGAGCTGAGCACTATTTCACAATACATCATGAGCCCAATATTTTACTATACCTCATATATTCAATATTTTAGTATATATTGTTCACCCAATATTTCAGACAAAGAGGGGTATTGTCAGATTCTAATGATAAAAATTTAATACAGCTACCATTTGGTTTTTGTTATTTTTTTTTGAAGCAAAGTTAAAATGTGTTTTGTGCTTATTAGTTATAAATTTTCGGAAATCAGGAACTAATAATTCAAAGGATAAATTCTGCTTGTAATAATGTCAATTGCTTACCTTATTTTTTTAATTTAGCTAAAATAAATTATGAATTAATTTTAGAAAAAAAATCATTGTGGTTTCATCATATATAGTACCACATTAAACTCAGGACCATCTCTTTGGATAAGATCGAAATTACCTGATACAGGTAAGAACTCTAGACATTAATGACCAGGAATAATTATCTGACTCAACTTCAGAAAGTGAGCCCCAGGCAGTGCCTACCTCACAGTACTAAAGCAGGTAGAGTTAGTTTCAATCCAAGATGAGACTTGAGGTGCACTCCCACTCAAAAAACAAAAAAACAAAAAAGGAATGCTGAGCTTCTTTTAACGCCACTAACTAATGCTAGAAAGGGTCTCAGCAATGGGTAAATAAGAGAGCAGATGATGCTCTTTAGTCTCAGTTAGGCAACCAATCAAGGAAAAGGAAGACTGAATTCAAAACCAGCTTTACTCCCCTTAAAAATTAAACTCACATCACATCCTGATGGAGTGGTGAGAGGGTGGGTGGAACAATTGATTTAATAGTAGGTCAAACAATTTAAGGTTAATCCACACCAAGAGATTAGAAGATCACATTTACTTTACAATTATATTTTTTTGAGTAATCGTTTCTTAAGAGGTTTGGTTTGGTTGAGTTTTATGGCATATCAACCATTATAGGTTATTCAATGCCAAATTCTCTTTATACATATATATTAAATATATATGATTTGATTGAGTTTTATGGCATAAGTTGGCAACCGTAGTCAAGGGTGACCAGAAGGCTCCTTTTTCAATAGCTACTACACCAAGGTGTAGGGGAGGGTGCTACTCCTTTCCTGGGATTGCTCCACTTTACCCTTGATACATACCTTATAATGCTGGGTGTTAAGCAAGGAGGTATCAAGTACCATTTTTAAAGTCTTTGGTATGACGCAACCTAGGATTGAACCCAGGTCTCCCAAACCATTGGGGAACACTCTACCCACTAGGCCAATGAGCCAGTTAAATACAACATTATATATATATATATATATATATATATATATATATATATATACACGGTTTGGTTGGGTTTTACAGCATATCAACCATTGTTGGTTATTTAATACCAAATCCTGTTTTTACATGTATTAAATATATATGATTCGTTAAGTCATTTTGTAGATACATTTTTAGACAAGCCTGAGCTCATTCTTTTGTACACAGTTAAATGGTTTCAAGTACTGCTATGTAACACTAACAATGTAATATCAGTCATTTGTTTGCACTCAGTTAAATGGATATACATGTGATTTATAAGTAATTCGTAAGCACACAGTTAAATTGTTCCAAGTATTGTTATGCATCACTAACAATTCAATTAAACATCAGTTATTTGTTTACACACAAATGTAAAAAACAGTTCTATTTCTAGCAATTTAATTTAGCATAAGTCATTTTTTGCACACAGTTTAAATGTCAAACAGTTTTATTTGATACATAGATAGGACCCTATCAGGTGCTACCACTTCAGGGCTTGTGTAGACCTTGGAGCAATGGCAATGAAGGGGTACTCCGCATTCCCCAAAAGTCCAACATTGCTGGAGCTTCACCATCAGATTGTTTAATGTCATATCCAGGACACTCGTTGGGGGTGAGACGTTTCCTCCTCTGCAGAGATGCAGTAGGTTTATTCGACAGCCCCAGACAACTGGGCTGAATAATATATCACATATTCCTATCTAATACAATCAATTTGCACACAGTCATATTGTTTCAATTATTCCTATCTAATAATAATAATTATATGGTTTCAAATAATTGTTTTTTTTTTTAATAGTAGACATTTATTTGCAAAGTTATATGGTTTCAAGTAACAAATAATAATCCTAAGTAAACAATTACAGCTTTAAGTGATTACTCTTAATATAGATAATCAATACTTATATAGTATTAAATATTCCGATTGAACATGAATAATTTTCAAACAGATCTACTTGACCAATAGATGGGACCCTAACAGGTACTATCACTCGAGGTCAGAGTTGACCTGGGAGTAATGGCAACTCTACACTCTTCGGAACTGGAACCTCACCATTAAATAGAGTTTAGTGTCATACTCAGGATATACCATTCTTTTTTTGTGGGGGGGGTCTTATCCTTCTGCTGGGGATTACAGCCAGCATGTTCTAAGCCTCGCCAACAAGAATGGCAGAGGGGTTGGATAAACTCAATGATGTCTGTATTCAATTAGACCTTGTGTCAAACTTGCTTTTGTAGAGGAGAGTCTAAATAAATCATTCTTTTTAAATAATTATACAAGCATATGGAGTAGAATCGAGTCACTGTGTCCTGATGCAAATCAAACCGCACTCATTTTTATTTATAAGATCGATTCAGAATTTAGGTCATTCTGTTAGGTTAAAATCAGAATGCCAGTTGTGATTTATTTGATCAAGCTCATATTCTGTTTTAGCAAAAAATTGTTTTTACTTTTCAATCTTTTCAAATAATTAATTACCAGCAGAATTTTGAAAAAAAAGGAAATTATGGTAATATTTATTCATTCTATTTTTTGTTGATAACATTTTTAAACAAGCCTAAGCTCATTCTTTTGCACACAGTTAAATGGTTCCAAGTATTGCTAAGAATCACTAATAATTCAATTATTTGTGCTCAGTTCAAATGTCAAACAGTTCTAGTCGACCCATAGATAAGACCCTATGAAGTGCTACCACTCCAGGTCAGAGTGGACCTGGGAGTGATGGCAATGAATGGGTATTTTGCATTTCCCAAAACGACTGCATTACGGGAGCCTCGCCATCAGATTGTTTAATATCATATCCAGGACACTCATGGGGGGGGCTTACTCCACTGCAGAGGTGCTGTTGGTATATTCTACAGCCTCAGCCAACTGGACCTTGCATTTGAAGAGTCTTTTGGTAGAAGTTAAGAGACCTTAATAGAATGCAAGCTGTTGAGAGAAGATATACGTCAAAGAATGGTATTGTGCCCAATACAACATGAGGTTTGTTGGAGAGAGATCCCATCTCGAACTTGCCTAGTCAGCTGGGGCTGTAGAATACACCGATTGCACCTTTGCAGAGGAGTAAGACCCCTCCCCAACAAGTGTCCTGGATATGATACTAAACAATCTGATGATAAGGTTCCAGAGATGCTGGGGCTTTGGGGAATGCGGAGTACCCCATCATTGTCATGCCCTGAATGGTAGCACCTGAGAGGGGTCTATCTATGGGTTAAATAGAACTAAACTGCATACTTATGCTAAACTGAACTGTTTGAGTAAACTGAATAGCTTCAAGCTATTGGATGCTTTTGGTTGTCGAGGCAGGACCAGAGAAAGAGAAAGAGTATGATTTTGCCATACCACTACCTTAGTCATACCACTAAGCCACCATTAGAAATGTTTTTGACAATTGAACTGTATTTACATTTAAACTGCATACTTATGCTAAACTGAATTGTTTGAAAGAACTGTTTTGACATTTAACTGTGTATAAACAAAATCTATATTCATACTAAACTGAATTGGCTGAATTAGAACTGTTTGAATAAACTGAATAGCTTGAAATAAAAATGTTTTTGACAAACTGTATACTCATGCTAAACTGAATTGTTAGAAATAGATCTGTTTATATGTGAAAAAATGGATTTGGCATTAAATAACCGACAAAGGTTGATATGCCATAAAACCCAAACCACCAACTAACCATCTCACACTTTTGTGTGCTTTTGGTCATTGAGGCAGGACCAGAGAAAAAGAAAGAGTATGATTTTGCCACACCGCTTCCTTGGTCATACCACTATGCCACCATTAGAAAAACTATTTGGAAGGCAAAGGATGAAATCTCAACTGAATGAGTATTGTTTTGGATGTGTATAGTATATGCAGATGTTTTTAGCAGTCTGTTTATTGCTTATTTATGTGTCAGTCTAGAATTCCTTACAGGAAAAAACTTGCTTATTGTCATGAAATTTAGGACTGATATTTTTGGTTTGAGGTAGAGTATCTAATGTCTTTCTTCAATTTACGATTGCTACTTGATTAGCAAAAGGGATAGCTGGTATTCGGGCCCACTAGCTTTTAGCAACAAAATAGGATAAAGATATCTTTTTTAGAAATTATGACTTTTGGTGAGGTGCGATTTGACGAACCACTTGGGGTAGGGACCATTAGACATCCTAGTTCTGGTCTCTCGTTTCTACATTCCTAGTTTACGCACGCAACAAAATAAGTTGGCGACCTTAGACGAGGGTGACTCGAAGGCTCCCTTTTCGATAGCTACAACACCGAGGTGTAAGGGAGGGCGCTACTCCATTCCCTAGATTGCTCCATTTTAACCTTGACCCTTACCTTATAATGCTGAGTGTTAAGCAAGGCAGCATCAAGTACCATTTTTTGAGTGTTTGGTATGACTCGACCTGGGATTGAACCTTGGTCTCCCGGACCATTGGCGAACACTCTACTCATTTAGGTCAATGAAGTAAAGTTGTTTTTTTTAATGTTTAAAAACAAAATTTTACTTTTCAACCAGCGTATAAAAAAAGAGTCCCAAGAGAAGCTTGTGTTACAAACTGCCCACCACACGAAGCCAGCATGTGACACAAGGTCGGTTTAATGTGAGATACCCCGTAGAAAGCAAACTTTTAAAAGCTGCTTAGTTTCCGTCAGCATTCCGCTTGAGGGACGCCTCAGACCCCAAGCAATAAACTCCAGCTCTTACCCCTTCTAGAGAGCCGGGGGAGAGCTTCTAGAGAGCCGGGGGAGAGAAAACACCCCTTCCCCGTCCCAGAAAATAAGCTGCTAACCATTCGATGTTTCTTCCATGACAAATGAAATATCTCAAGACATACCTTTAATTAGTAATTATCGACGACGTAAATTGTATTTTCTGAAATAAATCAAGTCCCACCCCAAATAATTGTTAAAACAAAAAAAAAACATTGAAATCATGGATTTTAAAAAATTAACGCATTCAGTTCGTAAAAAGGTGTGGTTTTGAAGAGCGAATTATGGTTGGGTTTTATGACATATCAACCATCGTAAGTTGTTTAATGCCTAATCCATTTATTATATATATATATATATATATATATATATATATATATATAGTTCCATTTAAACAATTCAATTTAGCATATGTACACAGTTTAAATGTCCAACAATTCTGTTTGACCCATAGATAGGACCCTATCAGATGCTACCACTCCGGCCCAGAGTGGACCTGGGAGCAGTGGCAATGAAGGGGTATTCCGCATTCCTCATAACTCCAGCATTACTGGAGTCTTGCTATCAGATTGTTTAGTGTAATATCCAAGACACTTGTTGGGTGAGTCTTACCCCTCTGTGGAGATGCAGTCAGTGTATTCTGCGGCCCCAGTCGACTGGGCTAAGATCGAATTATGTTTGGAGCAAAAATTTGGAGTTAACCTATACATGAATAATAATTTCGTAATGGTTTAAATTCAAATATAATTGAGAAGAACTAGGAGCAACTCTTGGTTTCTAAAATGAATTCCATAAATTAATGATTTTATGAACATAAATCGAGGGTCGACTTAAATAAGAGTAATAAATTCGTAATGTTGAAATTCAAACATAATGGGAGGCGGTAAGAGCAACCCTTGTCTTCCAAAATGAATTCCAGAAATTACTGAAAGATTTTGCAACTATAAATCAAATGTCGACAGATAACGACTTGGCTATATTTTTTTTCATACACACACACACACACGGTATACCTTTGTGCTAAGTGTTAAAAAAACACGAAATAGTAACAGTTACGTTGTATATAAACCAATTTCAATTGAATTGGGGTTTAAGTGCTAATGTTTTACTTCTTTTTTTTTAACGCCTAAGCGCTTTCAAATGCGCAGTGAATGGGTGACGATATTTCACAACACCGATGACAATGTGAAACAAGATCGATTTCACAGCGAGAGCCCTTACCTGTGAGTAGGGACAAAAATTACCCTGGTCCCTCTCCTCTCAGCACTTCGTTTTGAAGGGCACCTCAAGCTCTGACAGTGACCCTATGCAATTAAATGCGAATAGCGAGACGCATCTGGTGGGAGCGGAACTCTGCCCCCGGCAAACTACACCTATCCACTCCATTAACCACCATAAGTATCCTTAGCTTTAAGACAACGGCACAATGAATAAGATCGAACACTCAAAATTACCTTGAGAGACAAACTCGTTGATTATTATTGTACTTATGTTGTAATGTTTGATCTTAAGCCCTTTAGGGACCCAAAGAGGGATTTAGTTTGTCCTTTTCTTTGATCGCCGCCAACAATATTGACTTGATAGTCTATCTTCTATACTTGATCGTTTGCGCAACTACAGTGGAAAAAAAAAATTCTCATTGTATACGTTGTCATGTATTATAGTCGGGTACAGGTATACGAGCCGACAAAAAAAAAAAATCAACCATTTTTGAGAGGTGGGGGCTCCATAAACGCCACAACACCTACCAGAAATTCCTTGTTCCTGGTGTTGGTTACAGACATCGGTCCCTATCACGGGTGGTGGTTGAGAGGTTTCTATACACTTAGGAAAAGTATACAGTGCAATAAATTTCATTTTATTATTAAAAAAAATTTATTTAAAATTATTTTTGTGTGTATCTGTTGTCATTTCTTAGGGTCGAGTACGGATATACGAACTGACGATTTTTTTATAAATAATTAACTGCTTGTAAGGGGTATCTCCGGAAACGATCTCAGCCCAAAGCAATAAAACATTCTGGAATTAGGGAGCAATACTATAATTTCATCTTATTGTTAAAAATTAAATTTTACAATAAATTTCAATTAAAAAATATCTTTATTGTATACGTTAATATATTTTTTTAATCATCCGTTTTTGAGGGGACCTTTAAAATCGATCTAAACCCTAAGTAATACCTTATAAATTTGGGAATAATCAAACAATGCTCTAAATTCGATTTTATTAACATTTTTTTTATTATTAAGGACATAATCATGCTTTCCGGTAGGGTGTACAATTTGACCTCTTTTTAATCAACAACTTCGAGCACTCTTGAGGGGGCCTCAAGCAACGATCGAAGCCCTAAGCAACTTATACACTCGAGAATACAAAAACAATGCCATAACTTTATCATAATAAAATAAATAAATAAACAAAAACAAAAAAAGAATATTGTATACCTTGTCATTTATTACGGGTAGATAAAAATGAAAGGAAAAAACAAGAAAGGATCTAAGCCCTTAGTAAAAACTTTATCCATTGGGGGTGAAAGAAACAATGCTATAATTCCATTTTATTGTTTTAAAAAATTTAGAAATAATCTTTTTTTAATTATAATAAAAACACAAAGAAGCAGTGATCTTAGCGAGTACAACTAAATAAAATCATTTAATTAACAAAAGAGACGATAAAAATATTTTAGCATATTTTATATCGAGACTATGTCAAAACAAGGCAATGATTCCTCAATAACCAAAAATGGAAAAACATTTTCTCCATATATTTTTAATATATAATGGGCAGAATAATTTGGTTTGTTGAAAAACGACTACTGTGTACGATGAAACAAGAAATTGGTAGGTGTGTATGAAAAGGCGGGTCTCGTTCTATTGGTTACTTTGCTTGGAAAGGTCGAAATATCTGTACTTGGCCTGATGGGTGATGCTCATTACCAAGTTATTTGGTAATCAGCAGGCTATGAACTAGAAAATTTAACTGGTTTGATTTTCAATAGTTAGGAGGTATGAAATGAAATTAGTTGCAAGGTCTGTGCGGCTCATTAACGGAAAAAAAAGACAAATCCCACATTTCAACCATCTACTTGAAATTTGTTAAACCTAGCATGGTGTTAGCAAACTAGACGAGCAAACCATTTCGAGTGAGTTCGAGTCTAACTGGGTGCTCCATACATCCGGCAATGCATCACAAGTAAGCAAAGCTTAGTAACTAATGAGATGTAATCAATCTCAAGAAATAAATTTTAAAAAAATTCAAAAAGTAAAAATAAAAAAGTTTGATATCAGACGAAAAATTGATTTTTCAAACCAGGACAAAGCCGCCGCCTCCTCCTTGCTTTGCGGTCAATCTAACGAACTGTGAACTAGATTCCAAAAATTAAAATAACCGAATATTTTTTGTCGCTTCTCATAAAAAGAAAAAACTTTTTATCATTACAGTGAAGAAATGAATGAATAACTGGAAGAAAATCACTCACTTTATTTATTCTTTAATAGATAAATAAATAAACCAACAAGTACAAAAAAAAAAAAAAACAACACAAAAACCACAAAAAAAATTTAAAAAAAAAGAAATGAAAACCATTCAGATAAGCGAATTTTTTAAAGACTTTTCATCGGAATGCTTTAGTCACGTGACCAAACACACCACCTCATCAAATTCCACTTGAAGTAATCTTTCTTTTCCTATTTTTAAACACAACACATAGTTATTGTTTTGGGTTTTTTTGTTTTTGTTTTCTCTTTCTTTTTCCTAACCATACACATTACTCAGGTGCGTGTTTCTCGACTTCTCGTTAACTGCAGTAAATCCAGCAAAAACGGCACATCTTAGCGGGATTTTCTTTGAGCAATACACTTAAAATACTTTAACTTCGAAAATAAAACAATTTCCAGTCCAATCTGCAATTGAATAAAATAATTTTGTGTGGTCGGCGTTCGCTCAGTTCGGCATTATATATATATATATATATAAATTCTCAATATAACGGAGACCAAACTATGAAATAAATGATAATTAGAATTCTTTACACTTTTCAATTATTATCATGAAGAGCTGTTCAACGAATTCACGGATCGTCTAGTAGAGATGGTTTATAATCTTTTTATCTTTCTTCTTGTAGTGTTTGAGTTTGAAGTCAATCTTTCATTTACGTTGGTTTGAATTCATTCATTGCAAGCACTTTTCTTGACAATATGAAAAGTTAATGATTTTGCGCACTAAGCTGAATGAGGAGAATAAAAACAAAACATTTAAGACTCCATCTGACCCCCACCCACAAAAATTAAATCTGCGCTATCTATCCATCTCTCTCTCTATATATATATATATATATATATATATATATAGATAGAGAGAGAGAGAGGTGGATAGATAGATAGCGCAGATTTAATTTTTATGGGTGGGGGTCAGATGGAATCTTAAATTATATATATATATATATATATATATATATATATATATATTATATTATATATGACAAAACGAAATAAGGTCGAGCTCTTAAAAGAAAAAAGAAATTCAGATAATAAACAGAAAAATCACGTGATTTTACATCTCATGTTTGTAATAACAATGCGGGCACTTGTTAACAAAAATAAGAGCTACTACTTATGGGAGTTTTGAGCGGGTTTCTTTTAAACTTGAAATTACATTTGAGGTAGGGGGTATTACATGACCGGCACAAAAATGACAGAACCCCGAAATTAAAAATAATAAATTTACAAAGTTCACATATTAAGAAAGAAAGAAAAAAAAAATACAATAGAACAATTCGATTTGTAATTATTTCTAAAAAAATCTTTTCTTAATATAAATTAAAATTCAAATTAAAAAGTAAGGGAATATCATTTTAATATGAATGAAATAAATAAGAAAAAAATAAAACAAAAAGTTAGATACTATTATTGATAAAATAAAAACATTTCAAAACTTTCAACAACTGTACAAAGAAAATGAAAATCACTTTCACAACAAAAATAAACTAATAAAAAAAAAAGTCACCAATTAACAGACGATTAAATTCTCTAAGTTTAAATTAGGGATTTCAGCTTAATCTTATGGATTAAAAAAAAGCTAAATAGCGAGAAAATGGCACAATATTGGGCCAATCTTTCAAGTGTAGAAGGACCAGTTTTAAAAATCGGCATTCTAAAACACGGCCCTTACCACGGGTCGGATTTAGGCCTCAATCGATCCTGGACTAATAGAATTTGGGACCATCTCATTACGTATGTTCGCCCTTCAACTCTTTCCCAATTTTTATTTCGTTTTGCACAATACTGGGCAGTTTTGCATTTATTACATGCCTGTGTTCAATGAAGTGTAAAATTGAACAAAGACAAAATTTTGCAAAACCAAGAGCAGCATCAAAAATCTATGTACATAAAAAAGGTAAATAGAGCCCCTTCAGAGGGTCCTACCAAATCTAAACCTTTACTTCAACTAGAGGGCCTTAAATACTGTAAATTGTTTCCAGTTAGTTCAAAAGAACCCCGTTAAATGAGAAAATAAATCTCCTTTGTTCTAATATTATTATTAGTGTTTATCACGGGGCCCAAGCCTAAAGGGCCTCGTGGGCTTTAACCCATGTGTAAATTCAAACTCAACACTGAATTGAATCATAAAGTTGATTTTTGTTAGAAATGAAGCTTTGAAAATATTTTATATCCACAAGAATATAGACTGAAAATTTGATCTAAATTTGACCAAGTTGTTTACACAAGGTAAAAAACTATTCAGACGTATTTATCAAAAATAACGTATTTATCAAAAACACGTTATTTTGTCAATGAGTAAATCATGAATTTCAAATAAAAATGTGAAACAATTTTTGAAAATATTAATAATACAGAAGACTTCATTTAGTTTGAATGAATAAGAAAGATGTCAGGTTTGGACATTTTAAACAAAAACAAGGGTGGGGTTTCTTTGGGTGTTGGTAAACAAAGATAAAATCAGAAATGACTTTTCTTAGGGATTAATCAAATACTTCTAAAATCCTCATTTTCATTATTAAAGACATTAAAAGAGACTTTTCCTGAACAACAGAATTATAATTCAATTTTTTTTATAAAATCAACCAGGTAGAACTTATTAAAATCTTCATCGGGTCTCCCTTCCCGAAAAATCAACCCATCGATTTGATTATTTTCGGGGTTTTATTTTTTTAGGAGAAAAACTAAATATTTTTAAATTTTAGAAAAATTTTTTTAACAATATTCAGTTGATCCTAAAAAAGATTTTAAGTGTTGCCTAAAAAATAATTTGAATCATCTAATTTTATCTTTAAGAAAAAAAAAAAAAAAATTTATTTTAAAATACATACATACATATGTGTGTGTCTAAGTAGAATTGACACATTCATAGCAAGAAAAGTTTAAATTTAAAATTTAATTAGATAAATGAAAAATAACCATATATTTTTTTAAGATAATTTAACAAAGTAAATAGAGAAACGGTAAAACTGAACACCGTATGAAAAAAGAAAAGAAAAAGCAGTTGACTTGGACTTAAAAAAAAAAAAAAAAAAAAAAAGACATAAGTGGATTTTTCGCAAAATTACAGGTGTAAAATAAATTTAAAAACCAGGTAAGTTTTGCTTTCTTCGCACAAAACGACGAATGTTGGACAATTCTTATATATTTCAAGATCGAGCCTAATACGAGAACAGTAGAAAAATCAGTAAATAAAAAGAAAAAAATAACTTGTCTGTGGTCTTTTGAATAAAATTAAATCAAAGACTTTCTGACTACCCACACTGACAAAAATTCAATCAGGGACAAAACTATCATTTAAAAATAAAAGCATATTTCGTTAAAAAAAAATTCAAAAAATAGATAAAATAAAGCAAAAATTTACTTTCGGTCCATATTAAAAATATTAGAAAATCATGTTTTGTTTTTATTCATTTTCTTTTAGGGGATAGCAAAAGGGTGAGACGAAACGTTAAATAACTCCATCTGGGTAGGGAGTGCGAAGTAATAGACAATTTTGAAATAATGATTATAATAAATAAAGAATCTAATTTCAAATTATCAATTCTAAATAAACTGGAATGTTTTATTTTATCCATCTATTTCAAACAAATGTGTTAAAATAAAACCAATACTGGACAAAACAAAACAAAAATAACAAACATCTAGTTTACTCACGCGGCAAATATAACCTACTTCCTATTAAAAATATTGTATTACATACATAATATTATCACAGAACTTACACACCTGACAAAAAGGTATGCTATTCCTTCATTGATAAATCTAATGTTTTCCAATTCGAAAAATTAAGAAAAATATCATTATATTCAATATTTATTTAATAAAGTCATTTTTTTTTCCATTGCAAAGGACACGAAAATAAAATCGTGGATAAGGGTTTGTTTTGTTTTATTTTATATAAATTATTCATTTCAAAAGAAAAATGTTTACCATTATAAAATGATATAACTTGCGTCATGTATATATATATATATATATATATATATATATATATATATATATATATATGAGTTTCCATCAGTATACATTATAATTCAATGTATTTAAATTCAAAATAGATTATGTTTGCCGCGTGATTAAAATAGGATTTTATTTAATAATTTTTAAAAATACACACCAGAAGGGGTGGGGAGTTAGACTTATTTTAAAGGGTTAATTTTTTTTTAATAAATATGAATAAAATAACTTTAGGATATAAAAATAAATTTTTTTTTAAATAAATAAATGAAGACTCAAAGAAGGAAGATAAAGAAAAAAAAAAGTACTCACGTTGCTAAAATCAAAATCCTTCCATATTTCAAGGTAATTCGCCTGCGAATTTAGTATCTCCTCCATTATCAAATATATTTTTTTTTTACTTCTTTCTACTCACAGATGGTCTTTCTTAGTTTGTATGTGGGGTTATTTCCCCCACTTTTATTTGCTTGTCCCCTTTTTGGTAAAGAAACAAAAAGAGGGAATAAAAAGTCACATTATTTCACAACATAACCTCAAACAAGAACAGCCATCTTCCTTTTCGTCTTGTTTGGTGCGAAGTGCCCGGAAGTCGCAACGAAAATTACTGACATTAACTGCAGAACTGGAATCACTACACTTTTTTATTTTTATTTTTTTCTAGATACCTACTTACATAGGCAAAATTTTATATATATATATATATATATATATATACATACATATACCTACAGATAACCCACTACCATATAGTGTTTATTTATAGCCTTGAAAACATTGGGGCTAAGAAGTAATGATTCATTTCTTGGCCCAACAAAGACTTTTCTATTCCTCAAATTAAATCTAAAAAAAGTCGTAACAAAAACAACTTTATTCATTGCAAACTTTAATTTTACTATAAAACTGATAAGTTTATTTCCCACGAAAGTTAGTCTGAATGAATTATATATATATATATATATATATATATATATATATATATATATATATATATATATATAGTGTCAAATAACTAAATGTTTACCTAAGAAACTTTAACCCAAACAGCTGGGGTATTAATGTCTTCTCCAAATATTAGTTTATACTTAAATTAAACTATTAATCGTATTTTATTTTATTTGTTTATTTGATACGAACGATTCTATAGAGGTTTTCACGCAGACGCGCCTTAACACTTTATCAAAACAACAACAAACACAGCAGCAATAAAGCTGAGTTTTTTTTGGGGGGGGGTATGAAATACCGTAACACAGCTACAAAAAAAGGGCACAGTGAAGCCAGATTTTTGTTAGCGCAGTAGCTTTAGAATGGTCAAACTGAAGTAGTTTCCCATGCAATTTGCATCAAACTAGGGAATACTTATACCTGGGGGTTGAAATAGTTCGCGCTCACACCAATCGTCATAATTTCTCGCCGGGGATGATTCTCCGAAGTAAATTAAAGAGAATTTCTCTGATTTAAAAATTGGCTATTAGGTTTTATATCAATTCTATGATTCATTTGTTTATTTATTTATATACATATTTATATAAGATGACGATGGTGATAAAGATTTCAGCCACACGAACCTTGAAGGTTTTTTTTTTTTTTGTTGTTGTTTTTGCTTTGTTTGTTTATTCATTTTTAATAACAACGACAACAACATCAACAACAACAACATTAATAATAACTGAAAAAATTATGGAACATGAAAGTGACGGTGATGCCAATTGTAACTGGCGCACTCAGTGAAGACACCAAAGGATTGGTACAGGGACTAGAGAACTTGGAAATAATTGGACGAGAGGAGACCATCCAAACTACTACATTATTGAGACCGGTCAGAATACTGAGAAGAGTCCTAAAGACTTGAGGAGACTTGTTGTCACTCAAACTCCTGTGAAAGACCATCAGCTAATGCTGGGGTAAAAAAAACTCACAAAACAGTAAAATAATAATAATAATAATAATAATAATAATAATAATAATAATAAGGAGACTTGCTGTCACTCAAACTCCAGTGAAAAACCATCAGTTAACACTGATGTGATAAACTCTAAAGGAGTAAAAAATAATAATAATGACAACAAAAGGGCATATGATATGATTCCACAAAGCTGGATAATACACTGTCTCAAAATGTACAAAATATCACATGAAGTCATAAACTTCATCGAAAAGACCATGCAAACCTGGAGAGCGGACTTGACAGCAGGAGGAGGAAGCATAGTTGAAACAAAGATCCAAAGAGGGATTTTCCTAGGAGATGCATTATCACCCTTACTATTCATAATAGCCATGATGCCACTAAACCACATACTCAGAAAATGCATACAAACTCTGCAGATCGCAAGAGAAGATCAATCACCTAATGTACATGGATGGCATTAAACTCTTTGCAAAAAATGAAAAAGAACTGGAAACTCTCATACACGCCGTTAGAATATACAGTCAGGACATAGGAATGGAATTTGGCATAGAAAAATGTGCCATGCTCGTCATGAAAAGTGACAAACGACATATGACTGACGGAATGGAACTACCAAATCACGACAAAATTAGAACGCTCAGAGAAAATAAAACCTACAAATACTTGGGTATCTTGAAGGCTGACACCATCAAACAAGTGGAAATGAAAGACAAGATTCGAAAAGAATATCTCAGGAGAACTATAAACCAACTCGAGACAAAACTCTCCAGCAGAAGCCTCATCAAAAGAATAAATACTTGGACTGTGCACTTCGTTAGATATTCAGGACCCTTACTCAAGTGGACCAGAGATGAACTTAAACAAATAGATCAAAGAACAAGAAAACTAATGACCATGCATAAGGCATTACATCCTAGAGACGACGTTAACAGACTATATGTATCTAGAAAAGAGGGAGGAAGAGGACTTGCCAGCATCGAAGACAGCGTTGACGCATCGAAACCACGGCTCGAAGACTACATAGAAAAACACGAACGAGGACTAATTACAGCCATCAGAAACGATACGGACAACACGATAGATGATAGAATGACAACAACAAGGAAACAAAAATGGGGGGAAAAACAACTCTATGGCCGATTTAAACGACTAATAAACAACATCACACACAAGAAAACCTGGACCTGGCTAAGAAAAGGAAATCTAAAGAAAGAAACGGAATCTCTCCTAATAGCAGCACAAGACCAATCATGTCAAAGCGAGAATAGATAAGACGCAACAAAACAGTAAATGTAGGCTATGCGGTGACAGAGACGAAACGATCAATCACATAATAAGCGAATACAGCAAATTAACATAGAAGGAGTATAAGGCGAGACATGACTGGGTCGGCAAGGTGACCCACAGGGAAATGTACAAGAAATTTAAATTTGACCATACTAACAAATGGTATATGCACAACCCAACACCTGTCCTAGAAAATGACACGCATAAACTCCTATGGGACTTTAACATACAAACGGATCACCTAATCCCGGTCAGAAGACCAGACCTTATAATAATCAACAAAAAAAGAGATTCTGCAAAATTGTCGACTTTGCTGTCCCGGTGGACCACGGAATAAATTTGAAGGAATGTGCAAAGAAGGATAACTACCTCGACCTTGATAGAGAATCAAAAAAGCTATGGAACATGAAAGTGACGATTGTGCCAATTGTGATTGGTGCTTTTGGCACAATAACTAAATGGTTATTAAAAGGCCTGGAGGACTTGGAAGTTGGCGGACGGGTAGAGACTATCCAAACGACAGCATTGCTGAGAATAGCCAAAATCCTGAGACGAGTCATAGAGACTTGAGGAGACTTGTTGTCACTCAAACTCCAGTGAAAGACCATCAGATAATGTTGATGTGATAAACTTTCAATGGTGTAAATAACATACGAACAAGTGGTGTATGCATAACCCAGAATCCACCCAGGAGAATGAGACACAAAGATTTCTCTGGCATTTTGAGATACAAACGGATCACCAAATCTCAGCTAGACGACCAGACCTTGTAATAATCAACAAAAAAGAAGAACCTGCTGAATTGTAGACTTTGCTGTTCCAGCTGACCACAGAGTAAAATTAAAAGTAAGAGAAAAGAGAGATAAGTATGTAGAAAAACTGATAACAACGATCCAAGTGGAAGGAATGATTTATTGAGAGGTCAACACTATAGTGTTTTGGTTCTGCTGAACCATCATCAGGACCATGAGGGTTGATATTACCAATTTTGAGTTAACGATAGATGTTTAGGAATGTGAAATACAAAAACACTAGGAGAACATGTGTATAATGAGAAAAAGCTGGCCGTTCAGAGATAAGTATCTAGACCTTGCAAGATAACTTTTTAAAAAGTATGGAACATGAAGGTATAACAAAAGGAAAATTGTTGTATTTTGCCTTGTTATGTTAAGAAAAGGAGGAAAACAAATGAGTGGACGAGAATATTGATGAGTTTCAACAACTTTAATGACAGCCAGAAAGATAACCTTTGTGCTGTGAGTCATACAAATGGAAGAAAACAGTTGCGAATGTTAGAATAGGAGTTAAACATTCAACCAGAAGCTTCGAGGACCAGTTGGTCTAGAAGGAATGAATAAATGATAAAGGAATGATCATCTAGTGAAAACGATGGTCCAAAACATTGAATGCGCTCTCCTCATGTTGAAGTTACTCTATTCTGCTGCTAGAATGAGTGAGAAAGAGACTGAGAGAGCGTTTGAGCGGTCTTTTATACTACCCGGGAAAGTCATCCGAGTAGAATGGCTTAAATCATCCCAATTGGACGAAAATATAAAATCGAAACCTCAACAACCAAAATAATTCCCGCTCAAAATAACAATTTGAAATTCTTTCTTTCTGCTACAAAGGTAACAGTGATACCAATTGTGGTTGGTATGTGGGGATTAATAGAGATAGAATAAAAATAAAATAAAATAAATGTAGCAGTTCCCGGAAGCCTCTGACAGGAAGCGAAATCCACACATGCCTGAAAGATAGACTTACTGACACCAAAGAGATATTCCGATCTGACGTCAGTTTTCACTGCTGGTGTTGGAAAGACCCTCTTTCACGCGGCTGCCAACAAAGTAGTGCATTTTTTGCCTTGTCCTAGTGCTTCGCTGTAGGCTGTGTCTGCAACTATTAAGCTGCCAATGCCAAATATATATCACTGAAAGACACTTACAGGACCTAACCACCGACCTTAAACTTACCACCGATCGAAAATGACAGAAATATATTTGTGCCTTTGCTGGGAAACGCGACTATTCCTTCTGGTTTCAGGAAAGATTTCCTGTCCACAGAATAGTTGTTAAACTTTAAAATAAAAGTGGAGCTGTAAGGTATCGTCATCTCTTTCCTTCCTTCCTTAAATTTTCTTGCTGCCTTCCGCAGACAAAGAAGCCGACAAATTAATGGAGTAAGAAGAAGAAAGGTATTGGACCAATAAAAGATGTTCATTCCTGTGTTTGGGGTTCAGCGAGGAAGAGTTCTTGTATGATTGGATAAACCAATCACGTGAATAGCCAAAAGTTTTGGCGCAAAATGCCAAAAAATCAGCAGATAGATTCCAGACCAGCTTCCGGGCACATGTCAACCAGAAATTCTCCCCAAGAAATCACTAAATCAGAAGATACCTGCTATCCTCTACAGCACACTGGTAAGTCTCTCTGTTGTATAGCTGTGATACAACTATACGTATACATATGCATACGGAAACATAATCAACAATAATGACGAACGAACACACATATTCAGAAAAATATACCTCTCACACTTTATTCTCGAAAGGGTTGCGAAAGGGTTGTGTGTTAGAGACGGAACAGACTGCAACATATTGACCCCAAGTTGCTCTGGCTATAGTAGCACTTCTTTCTCATTCTACGGGGATGCTCAACCGGGGGTCACTGAGGGCCGCAAGCCCTCTGTCTGGAGCTGGTTCCCTCTGCCTCGAACTGCAACTCGAACTCGAACTCCAACTGCAACTGACTCCAACTAACTCAAACCGTCTGTGGCACCGGGTTATATAATTGTTTGACATCCACCTGCTTTCCGTGGGCGTCGCATGTGCACTGAATTCAACCTGTCCACTGGTCAAGGTGACATATTCGACATCCTTGACCGGATGCACCTGTTTCTTGATTGACGCCTCGGTCGACGATCAATATGTCACACCTCTAACTTGACTTGATACATAGGAAAGGACTTTATATTGTTAGTCATTGTTTTGTATTTTAATAAATTGTTAAAATTGAACAAAGTTTTAATTCAATCATTCATTCGTTGTTAGTCTTAAATATAAATGTTATACTAATCTCAATAAAGGGATCTGATACTTAAACCCAAAATCAACTGCAATAAATACCAACAACGACTACAACTGTAATATAATGGCCGAGGGATTTTGGTTTATGCCTTTGGGTTTAGTTAGGCTGAGAACCTTTCGGCTCAGTGCATGGGTCACTTAGGTGCAACATTAATGCAGGCGTCCACGCGCGTGCGCGCGGGCGGAGTGGACGTGTCAGTCAGAGATGTCACAATAGCCCGAGATGGGAAACGGGGGCTACAGAGTGCGGCTGACGGCACGCACCGGAAACGCGCGGATGATTTTGGGAGATTTTGAAAAAGTCAGTTAGGAGAGTTGAGACTAGACACCAGACGAGAAGGGTTGACTTTCGCTTGCTCGCGGAGGCCTTGGGCAGGTGTCGTACGAGATGTTGGGTGGGCAGATGAAAAAGCCAGAATAGAAAGATTGTGCCTCTCTCTCCTTATGTCGAAGAACCTTTAAACTCAAAGGTAATAAAAGTTTCGTACCTGAACTGAGAAGTCGTAAGTGTTTTTCGTGTTTTGAGATTCCTGTGTTCTATGTTATATATATATATATATATATGAACATTCTATGTCCATTTCACACATAGTCGTATCTGGCTATGGTACACAACTAACGAAAATAATAACCAACAAAGTCTTTGCAGTCCAATAGGTGCACTTGGGACAATCCCCAAAGGATTGGTACAGGGACTGGAAGACGTGGAAATAAGACAAGTCGAGACTGTAGTGATTAGAAAAATAAAATGAATAAAATAGAAAAAATTCAAAAAGCGTAGAAATTATCAGAAATCCCTGACATAAAGTAGGGGCGACGCATGCGCGGAAAAAGGAGCCGTCCCTACGAAAAGGAGAAATTCGAGCTCACTTCAGCAGGACCCTTCAAAATGAAAGGACTCTCTTTCACGCGGCCGCGAGCAACGAACACATGGCTAATTAGATTTAGTAGTCTGACGCTGTGTCAGCTGCTAGTGAACCAACATGTCGAAACAAGCATGATAAAAAAAAAAAACACCACTGGACATGACCACACTGAATTTGGACTTATCAACCACCAGAAACGACAAATATATTTTTAACACCTTCAATTGGTTTCAGGAAGAATTTCCTCGGTCACAGAATTGTTGTTTAACCCAGAAATAAAGTTAAAATTTAAAAGATATCTTAGTCTGTTTTCTCCCTTCCTTCCTTCAGAAATTCCTTAGCAGCCTTCTACAGATACAAAAGAAGCCAACAAATTATTTGGAGTAAGAAGAAAACCAATGGAATTAGATAACTAACCCCCCAAACCGGCTACAATCAACCAAGCACACTAAACTAAATAGATAACCGACCCAAATCATCTCATGCCCCGTAAAACCATCTAGACTACCGCATTATAAGATTTGGCCAGAATACCTTGAAGAGTCCTGGAGACTTAAGGAGATGTGCTGTCACTCAAACTCCAATGAGAAACCATCATCTAACCCTGGTGGGAAAAACTCGCCTGGTGTGAAATCATCATCATCATCATCATCACGACAGCAATAATCTTATCAATTGCAGCACCAAGAGTTTGTTTATTTGTTGAGGTTTTATGGCATATCAAGGTTATTTTATGCCAAATTCATTAATATACAAATGAACAGTTCTATTTCAAACAATTCAGTTTAGTGAAAGTTCACAGTTTCAATGACAAAAACAGTTCTATTTCAAACAGTTCAGCTTAGCATAAGTACAGAGTTTAATTGTTAAAAACATTTCTATTTCAAGCTATTCGGTTTAGTCAAACAGTTCTGATTTTAAAAATTCAGTTTAGTATTAGTATAGTTCTTGTTTACACACAGTTCAATGTCATAACAGTTCTATTTCAAACAACTCAGTTTAGTGTAAGTACAGTTTCAATGTCAAAAACAGTTCCATTTCAAAGAATTCAGTTTAGCATAAGTATGCAGTTTAGTTCTGTTTGACCCATAGAAAGGACCCTATCAAGTGCTACCACTCCGGACCAGAGTGGGCCTGGGGGCAATGGCAATGAAAGGGGTACTCTGCATTTTCCAAAGTTCAAGCATTACTGGAACCTCCCCATCAGATTGTTTAGTGTTGTGGGGATTTAGGAATTAACAGTAAAACTCCCAACCGGATATTGACTCGTCGGCTGCCAGATACAAAATGTATAAACGCGTCGCCACGCATTAGGCTCCACGCATCCATCCGGTTAAAATCAGAAAAAAGAAAAATAATAAAAAGTAAAGTAGCCAATGGGAAGTGGTCGCGCCAAAATTAGAAGGATTTTGGAGTAGCGAATTTGGAGCCGGTGTAGAGAGATAAATACTCAGGTTTTCTGTGAACCGACCTCTTTTTCGGGTAGTGACGTCGAACCGACAACACCGATTTTGCTGTCTGGTGTTTTGGGGCACCACGCTGTGTCTTGGGACGTAGCGTTGGTTAGTCCATTCACCAAGTAAATAAAGGAAAGTATGGAAGAAATGTTTTCGTCTCTTATCTGTTTCTATCTTTTCTTTTGTATATTTCTTTTGGACTTTCTTTGGGCAAGGCATTGCGCCGGCCAGTCAACGTGGGGTAAAATAATATAACCAAAATATGGAGTCAGATATCTTACGGCAACACAGCCTTGCCCTTAGCCACTGACTACCTAAAACCCTTTTAAACCCCACACTGTCATATTAAGGACACTCGTTGTGGGTGGGGCTCTAACCCCTCTGCAGAGAAGCAGTTGGTGTATTCTACACCCCCCCAGCAGCAAGAGAGGTAATTTATTTATGTAAATTTAATATTAAGGCCTTCGAAGGGTTGTTAAATCAAACGGGGCATGACGTCTTTCTTTGAAACACGAATAAAAACAGCTGCCGTAACGAACTGTTTTTTGCGGGGTTGAGGGGGAGAAATGTTTTTTTGTTCGTTTGTGTGTTTGTACATCAACAAAAAATAAATAAAACAATTTTTGGTAATATTTTTACTGTATAACCCATCGGATTTTAGCGAAAACTAGATATCAGATTCTACTTTTTTTTTTTTTTTTTTTTTTTTGCGAATTCATATTAACAGCCTGAAAAATAATCCGCAAAGAAGAAATTTTGAAAAAAAAAACATTTTAGAATTTAGGTGGGGGGTCATTTTGTTATAGAAATTTAACATAAAATGATCACCCACATCTGGATCAGCAAGCATTACTATTTTTTGTCAATCTTTAGAGAGGGATTTTTTTCGCAAAATAAAAAAAAAAGGGGTGGAAACAATATTTGGCTACTTTTTTTTACAATAAAAAAAATAGTGTGGTAAATAAAAAAAATGGTGGTGGTGGGGGGTTTCCAAGTGATTAAAACACTTATACAAAAAAGCGCCCATTTTTTTCCATGATAAAATTTAAAAAAATAGTGTGGTAAATAAAAAAAAAATTGGGCGGAATATTTTTTTAAAGTGAAGAAAAAACTTCTTAAAAAAGCGCCCACGTTTCAGCTGAAAAAAAGTAAAAAAAACAAAGTGTGGGAGGGGGACTACTAACTTTGGCCATTTTTTTTTCTACTTTGTACTTACTTTTCATACGGACACAGCTTCAGAGGATTTTGTAAAAATGAAATTATCCTTTTTATCCAATTATTTTTTTTTCTTTTTCTGGGGTTCTTCTTCGTCGGAAGACGACAAAGAATCACTTTCTACTGGCTGCGGCAAAATGTTATGCCCGCACTCTGAAAAAGACGGGTACAATCTTGCCGCTTGGATAAAAAGAAAAAAAAAAATGATTCACCGTTGTTTTATCTGAAACTGAGGAAACAAACAAATATCTTGACAGCTAATGGGGCATATATTCGGACTTCATACCTAATCGCCTTATTTATTCTTTGAAATCGCGCCAAAATTTCTCTTTTTTCTGTTAGTGTCACAAAATTTTCTGAGTGGTTGATGACAAAATGTTTGTAGCGCAAACCAAACGAACTGTTATTTCTGGACGCCAGCCAGCACCACTGTATATTATTGAACCCGGTTTTATGTACTTTTCTATAAAAGGAAAAAGTGTCGCGCTGTTTTTTTTTGTTTTTTTTTTATCACCAGTGGGACCGTTTAAGGCGACAATAAACCTTCGTTTGCTTAACCTCTCAGTTCTACCAAACAACCACAAGTGTTTTAGTACACGACCCATGTTAAACTTTCGACGTACAATTAGTGTCTCATCGATTTCTGCTTCAACTCCTTCGCCACCAATAGAGTCCTGGTTATAAAACCACGTATCCGTCTTTTCCGATCATGATTGACTGCCAGTCTATCGATGTTCATGAAGAAATATTTAAGCATTCCAACATAACCCTGTGGTCCCAGATATGGCTGACGTAGTGGTTAACAAATAACACGATTTTACAAGGCGGATATTGTTATTATGCATAAAAGACCCTTTAAAGTCCGAAATGGTAAAGCTGCACGTCGTTTTCTTGGACTTTGGCACACTAATCTTTTTCGATAACGCCATGTGGGGGCAGGTGACAGTCGCGGGTAAGACGCCATGAGAACATAGAAATTCCATATTTTTTTCATCGTTTTCAAAAAACTGGACAATACAACTGTAATAGTTGAAGGAACACAATTGACTAGACATCTTGGTTCAACTAAATCCAAATATCTTATGGGTTGCAACCTTGGAATTTCCATTATTATAAGTATAGTAATGGTTGCTAGACATATTGACCCTGCAGGATATGATGCAATTTATCTATTTGACATGAATTCTTTTTAAACGTAATCAATATTATTCTTTTTTATTTTTTTGCCATTCATTTTTTTATGAATTCGAAATTTTTACCTTTTTTTTTTGCAAACAAATTTTGTATAAATTCTATATTTTTAACTTATTTATTCGCAATTACTTTTTGTATGAATCCATGTTTTTTGTTTTTTCTTTGGTAATCAATTCTTACATAGATTTTTACATAATGATGATGATGATGATGATGATGATGATAATGATAATGATGATGATGATGATGATGATAATGATGATGATGATGATGATAATGATGATGATGATAATGATGATGATGATCCTTGAGGTTTTTATTTATTTATTCATTTATTTATTTATTCATTTATTTATTTTACAACAAAAGCAACAATAATAAAAACAATCACAACAATAATCTGCTATTGGAATCATTTTGAGATGAGGCTTCTTAATCTGAGAATTAAATTTTTTATTTTTTATTTATTGCAGACTTTTTGTCCTTATCTTGGTAGTTTTTGTGTTGTTTCTTCTTCACTACATTTCGGCCAAATTTCACCTCTGACCTTCTTCAGGTGATTTTTACCGTATCCCCAGTAATTACTACCTTCCATAGTTGTTGTCTATCACACCACGTTTTTGACCAAGTAAACAAACCTCTGGCCGGCTTGGGTAGGAATTGAAACCGCTATCTTCTGACAATGCTCACCTGGAACCATAGAGACTCAACGTCTCTATCCGCTGCGCCACACAGCAAAAGTTAGCACATTGTAGCTAGAATTTTGCTAGCGCCACAATGTTAAAATGATCTAGCTCAGAGAAAAAGTAATTTCCAACACAATTTACGACTAATAACAATAGTATGTGTTTTTTAGTGGGCATATTCGTTTGTTCTCACCCTGATCAGTATAGTCCACATATAAGATATCGATTCATTGTTATTTATAGAGTACTTTTCCTTAAACTTCTCCTTGGCCTAATGAATTGAGTGTTCACCAATGGCCAGGGAGACCGGGGTCCAATCCCAGGTCGAGTCATACCAAAGACTTAGAAAATGGTACTTGATGCTGCCTTGCTTAACACTCAGCATTATGAGGTAAATATCAAGGGTAAAGTGGAGCAATCCAGGGAGGAGTAGCGCCCTCCTAGTGTAGTAGCTATTGAAAAGGGAGCCTTCGGATCACCCTCGACTAAGGTCGCCAACTTTACTCTCCTTATTTGGTTTGGCTTGTTTTCTTTGTTTAATGGCATATCAACCTTTGCAGGTTATTTAATGCCAAAGCTATTCCCTAAGAAGAACAATAGCGGTACTATTTAACCCATAGCTGGGAGGATAAGGGGTATTTGCCCGAAAGTAAACGTAATTGCGCGACTGGAGTACGAACTCGCTTACTACGATTTCGCAGCCCATCGCTTTCACCATTACACCACGAGGACACCCCCTCTCCTTATTTGATTACTTTTGCATCTATTTGTAATTAGTTATAAAACAGTTTCCATTAAAATAATCTTCCCTTTTTTAAATTGCTGTTATACAAGTGCTAGTTGTGTTTAACAAGTAGTAGGTAGGTCTTGGAGCAGCAGCAGCAGTAGTCGCTATGCCATTTCAGCAGTCAACGAGGCATTAGGGAGCTTCATAAGCATACATGGTGACATCCCATGGCCAATTCACTCAACAGATCTATTCCCTAGTGATTATTCCTTTGGAGATTCTCGAAAGCTCAAGTTGTAATATAATTAGGGACATCCTGGTTATAAATAAAAATGGATCAGCTGCGAATTGGCAACGAGTTTTGATTGGTTGGAAGAAACTCAAACGGAAAAAGCTGTTCGGGGAGTGGACGCTGGATAAAAAAGGAGGAAAAGGGTCAGTTTGGTAAGAGACACGACAATGTAAAGACAGGAGTTGAACACTAGCCACGACGATATGAAGATGGTTGAAAATTATAGCAGCCATCGTGGGTGAGCTCCCTGCAAGAATCTCACGCCTGCCATGAAGCTGTAAAAATGGAACCAACAAGTAAGCACGTGCGAGAACTACAACAGGAAACGAGAAAGATAATGTTATATGACCAAAAGAGATCTCATTCTAATTTATCGCGCACAAAAAAAAATAATGATTGCAACTAGGCGCCCACGAGAGCATTCACCGAATATTATCGGTGCTGAGACTTTCTTCAAAATGGAGAAAAGGGGTGTCTGCGCATAGGATCAACGCACAGCGAATTGTCGATGAAATTTGTCAAAAAATGAAAATAGTTAAAAGCAATTTTTCGGCCAATCCATGACCCTCGCGGTAAAAAACAAAGAAAACCCAATCTGATCCGATCAGAAGAGAAAAACGATGTAAAAGACAAATTTCTTGTCAGCGGACACGGATCAAAAGAAGGCAGACGGCAGTCTGCAGACCAGAACTCCAATTGAGAGAGAGAGAAAGAGAGAGAGAGAGAGAGAGTTGAAACTCGAAACCACGCATCACCCACATTGACCTTCCTCTTCTCCGCTTTAAAGGAAGCGACTAACTCCTTAATCACCGGACATCCTCTCCTCTCTAACAATCCAACCGCTGTTAAGCATAGGACATTTTTTTCTACTTTTTAATTCCATATCGACACTTTTTTACAAACCCAGCTATTTGGACTTTTTACTCATTTGTTTCCATTACAATTGTTAGAATTTTTACGTGTCTTCGTGTTCTTTGTTTTTGCTACTGTGTTTGTTTGTTTTTACTTTCTTTGCTACCATACGCTGATATAACAATAATATCAAAGTTTGTGTCTGCTCTCTCTCTCTCTCTCTCTCTCTCTCTCTCTCTCTCTCTCTCTCTCTCTCTCTTCCTCATGACTGGCATTCATGCCAAACAGGGTATCAAAACCAATGGCAGACTTTAGGGTGAAAGGCCCCCAGCTTTGGCTAGGCCATCTTCGGGAGGGCGCGCTGAATCATTGCCACCATCGTATTGCAGTGGACCCAGGGCGTTCTATACTACAGGCCACTTCATAGTGCACACAAGTCATTAGACTGGAAGCCGGTTTTATTGCAGAGAGAGAATATAGGTTGTTTTAGTTTCAGTTTGAGCTAACTGCTGAGTATTTGTCGCTGCCTCCCACCAGACACGACTTGACACAAGGTCAAAAGCCCGAAGGCCGATTAAAGTGGGGATAAAGGGGAGGGGAGGTCGGGAACGAGCCGAGACTCGAACCCTGCTTGTCAGTGCTGCTCATCGGCTCACTTAGTGCAATGTGAGCCTGATGAGGCAAGCAGTTTCACGAACCCAAATGTGGGTCCGGGCACGTATGCCAGTTTGCGGCTTAAACTAGACGCATGGTCTAGTGCCGTGCATGGGGGACAAAGGAGACAAAAATGCAGCTCGCCCACCCGAAGGTAGCCTAGTCGAAACTAGGTGCCTAATTAAAGGCCCTAAGTCTGCCATTGTTCCTTTTCCAGGGCCACGCTCCAGACCGAAGTCCAGAACAGGCCCCGGGGCGCTCGCCGGGAGCTAACTGCTGTGTACTGTCTATATACCATTGTGTTGTCGGCTTGTAGCAGAAAGAATTTCAAATTATTGTTTAGCGCGAAAATTGTTTGACCGTTGAAGTTTCGATTTTATACTTTCGACCAATGAGGATAATGAGGATGGTTTATGCCATTCTGCTCAGATGAATTTCTCGGTCAATATAAAAGGTTGTGTAACGCTATCTCGACCTCTCTTCGTCATTCATCTAGCAGCAGAACAGACGACATCAACATGAAGTGAGCGCATTGAACCATCGGCCATTGTTCCTTTAGAAGACCATCCCTTTATCATTTATTTCTTCCTCCTAGACCAACTGGACCTCGAAACTTCAGGTTGAATGCTTAATTCCTGCTCTAACATTTGCAGCTGTTTTCTTCCTTTTGTACGACTCACAGTACGGGGTATCTCTCAAGCTGGCATTAAAGCTTTTGAAACTCATCAATATTCTCGTCCACTCATTTGTCTTACTCCTTTCTTAATGTACCAAGGCACAACGATTGGTCTTGTTGCTAAAATGGTGGCCTCCCGACGTGATTGAGGCTCGACAAGATATTGCGTGTTTTCAATTTGCCGCCAACCAGTTTCGTCATATTTCAACCCCATGTAAGAAAGCAAGATGGCTGACTTTTTCGAGCAGAGGTTATAGACGGGAGACCAGCCATTACCACCACTACCACGTTTATACATCACCAAGTTTACTCCAATAAAAGTTTCGACACGGCAAGCTGCTGCTGATGACTTTTTCGCTCGCCATTTTCGCGCAACAACTTTGTTTAAAAAGAAAAAAGAAAAAAAAAAAAAAGAGAAAGATTTTGTTGTATTGCATGAGTTTTACTTTTCCCTCATTTCTGAGAACACTTTTTTCTTTTTTAATATAGGTTAGTGTCGATTTCGTTTCGCCTCCTTTCCCGTGCAAATTTAGCACACACACACACACACATATCAAAAAAGAAAAAAAAAGAAAGGAACATTTTTCTCCTTCATTATTATTGAGTTGTGTTTTGCTGTTTTTATCTAGCATCATGAGTTTCGGTTCGTTGCCTCCTTTTGCAGATGATGCAATTTTTTGGTTTGCTCAGGTTGATTTTTTTTTCGAAGCTCACAAAATTTCGCCCGAGCGGCAATTATGTTTATTGTTTGGTGGCATGTCCCCTCCACTTGCGAAATTAATTCAACTGCCATTGCGCAGGATCAGCCAGTTGTGGATTCGTTAGATTTGACTTCTGATGAATATTCCTGTAGTAAATCTTCACAGCTACCACTTCCTGTCTCGGAAGGTACTATTCTCTGTGATATAGCCACTGGTATTCCTAGGCCCTTGTACCCAAACAGCATCAAAGTTCTGTGTTTGACATTTTGCACTCACTATCATATCCAGAAGTCGCTGTTTCGGCAGTACTTATTACGGCCCGTTTCTTTTGGCCTAACATGCGTCATGTTATTACTGATTGGGCTCGCGCTTGCCTTAAATGTCAACGCACTAAATATATGTATTAACTTGTATCGATCGTTTCTCGCGTTGGCATCAAAGCATCTAATCCACGTACGACTCACTGTATGGATTAATGACGATATGCTCTAGCATTGCAACATTAAGTCCACGTACGACTCACTGTACGGACTGTCTAGTCCACGTAGGACTCACTGTACGGATTACTGACGATATGCTCTAGCATTGCAACATTCAGTCCACGTACGACTCACTGTACGGACTGTCTAATCCACGTAGGACTCACTGTACGGATTACTGACGATATGCTCTAGCATTGCAACATTCAGTCCACGTACGACTCACTGTACGGACTGTCTAGTCCACGTACGACTCACTGTACGGATTAGTAACCACATAAACACACTCCCGGTTAATGTGATGTACTTCAAAAACTGGGACGTTAAGCAGCTAGCTACCTCCTCTTCTGTACAAATCTTGCTTTACCTGGGACTATGTTCACTCCTGTAGGCTTATTTTGAGTGTGACATCACTTATTTTGGACGTTGTTTACACATCCAATTTTAAGTCCTTACACACACCTATTTTCGTCTCCATCCACTCCTGATTCATCACCGCTATTTGTTTTGACAAATCAGGAAGGACGGTACACTGACCGAAAAAAAAAACTGTCCCGAACTCATTCTATTTGATTCAACTTGTTTATATATATATATATATATATATATATATATATATATATATATATATATATATATATATATATATTATCTGTTATTATCTGTATTTTACACTTTATGCTGTGAGACTCGCATGTTCTTTTCTTCCGTTCTGTACTACTGATGTTATTGTCGAACATCATGTACTTCCCACATTCGTTCTGGTGGCGGAGCTCTTGTAGCAGAAAGAAAGAATTTCAAATTATTGTTTAGAGCGGGAATTGTTTCGACTGTTGAGGTTTCAATTTTATATTTTCGACCAATGAGGATGGTTTATACCATTCAGCCCAGATGACTTTCCAGGGCAATATAAAAGGTTGTGTAACCCTCATTCGGCCTCTCTTCTTCATTCATCTAGCAGCAGAACAGACGACATCAACATGGAGAGAGCGCATTCAACCACGAGCCATTGTCCCTTTTGGAGACCATTCCTTTATCATTTATTCCTTCCTCTTAAACCAACTTCAGATTGAATGGTTAATTCCTGCTCTGACATTTGCCACTGTTTTCTTCCTTTTGTACGACTCACAGTACAGGGTATCTCTCAAGCTGACATTAAAGCTTTTGAAACTCATCAATATTCTCGTCCACTCATTTGTCTTACTCCTATCTTTTTTTAATTATATCCTACACTTCCTGAAAAACCTAGGTTAAGTGAAGACAATAAACATTTGCTTTTGATTATGTTCATCTGTCAAAAAATATTTATAATTTGTGACTGACAAAAAAAAAACAGAACTAATCTTTGATGATGATGATGATGATGATGATGGAGTAAGACGAGTTGAAAAATGGGCACATCTTAAACAGTTATATCATTTTGAATCTGAAAGACTAATCAAACTTTCAGATTTAATTGAAATTTCTATTGCTTCAAAGCCAATAGAAAGACAATGGGTTTCTACTTGCCTTAGAAAATACATATTATGCACTTCTCACTCAGTCTGGAATAAGTGTAGATAAGAATGATACTACCCTCTTCACAAACAAGGTTTTGACATGGTGGAAAATTTTAAATATTAAGTCTCTTCAAATTGATAAATTACGTAATAATCCTCTACAAGCTGAAATCAGATCTCCAAATGACACCCGACTTGATTTTATCATTTAATTTGGTAAAATGGCTCTTAATATGACTGGCAGTCAAGGTAATCATAAAAAAACAATTATCCAAAAACAATGCTACTGCCATACATCATACTTGCAATGGAATTGTTATTTTATGTCAACACCTTTTAGATACAAGTCATAATTTTGTACTACTTGGGCAATTTTCAACTGATCCATTAGAAAAATAATTTCGTAAACTTCACCAAGGATCAGGTGGCACTAATTTTATTAATGTTCAACAGTGTATTGAAAAGCTGCATATTAAGCAGACATCTTTACTTTTAAATCAAAATGTAAATATTGATGATCCTGGTCACCAATGTACATCTTGTGATTATAAACTTTGTGAGGGAGGTTCAGAAATATTTGACAATCTGGAAAATTTAGAAGCATCTCTTTCTAATGAAATAAAAATGGCTTTTGTGTACATAGCTGGATATATTACAAGAAATGATAATCAACCTAGTGAATGTGAAACCTATTATTATGAAAAGTATGGAAAATATACGAATTTAACTGATCGTGGAAAACTTTGAGTTCCTTTTGACCAGACTTGCCAATGGTTATTTTTTTGTTTCATCCTTTTCTATACAATAAAGGAAAAGGTTTGTTATAAATCATTAAATAACATTTTTATGCTTTCATTTTTATGAGTTTCATTTTTTCAACATGGAGAAAAAGTATGCTTCTATTTTTGCAAATATAGTTTAGAAAAATTTTTGCAAACATGGCACACCCAGATCAGAAAAAGAACCAGCTGTAAAAGTTTTGAAACTTTCCTAGAATGATTTTGTTTTATTTGTCTACTTTTCTGAAATGATTGATTGTTATATACATACTTCAGCTGATGTCTTCCAGCCTTCTCAGGTTCTGTTTGTCAAACCCAGTAACTGTAATGTAAATTTAAACCAAACTCTTTATTTATTCACAGGGAATAGATTGAATAAAGGGTTCAGTGACACCTGTAAATAATAGAAATATTTTTAATTCAATATTATGGGCATTATATATTTTACCAGAAATCATAATTATCCCTTTGTATTGTTTAATAATTATCAGTGTCCATAGCAAAAATACATATTTTCATTTATCTAACTTTCAACACGTCCTATAATCCTCAAGAGTGAATCAAAATGTTATTTTAAGTATTTTCAAAAGTGGTTGATTTAATTTTCTTCTAAATTTCTGAAAATCATACATTTTTCAATAGTCCTTCAGTTCTGGTTATCAGTTGCACCATGAGTTGGCCTTTTGTACAGAATGCTATGACTGGACCCCATGGTCCAGTTCAAGCTATAATCAGGTATCCATGACTGGACTCACATTTCATTCCATGTCCAGCTAGGCTCATCGGATTCACATTACTCTAAGTGAGCTGATGAACAGCATAGTCCAGCCGGGTTCGAGCCTCGGCTCGTGACCGATTTTCTCCTTCTCTAACTCCCACTATAAGCCAACCTCAGGTCATTGACCTTGTGTCAAGTCGTGTCTGGTGAGAAGTAGTGACAAAAATCATACAATGTTTTATTTTTCTCTATCTAGCTGAAGCGGTGGACTCATTTTTCATACACTGTTTCTCTCTTCTCAACGACTACTAAGGGTTTTGTGTATTTGTCACTTCTTCTTTTCATCAAGGTGGAGGTTACCACAAGGTCTAACTGACACTTAAGGCGTAGTGCTACATTCATAGACCCACCAGACATGTGGTGGTGTAACCGTCTATATGGTGTAGTAGAATTACAAAGATTTTAAATATAGACGACAGATTGCTAATGAACTGACAGATTTTATTCATCATGAAATCACACCAATACCAGTAGCAATGACTAGACAAGCACTGCTGGAGCTTTAGGGTGAGGCTTCAAGAATGTATAGCTCATGAGAGAAAGCATTCGGATGATATAATTTTTAAATATAGACGACAGATTGCTAATGAACTGACAGATTTTATTCATCATGAAATCACACCAATACCAGTAGCAATGACTAGACAAGCACTGCTGGAGCTTTAGGGTGAGGCTTCAAGAATGTATAGCTCATGAGAGAAAGCATTCGGATGATATAATTTTTAAATATAGACGACAGATTGCTAATGAACTGACAGATTTTATTCATCATGAAATCACACCAATACCAGAAGCAATGACTAGACAAGCACTGCTGGAGCTTTAGGGTGAGGCTTCAAGAATGTATAGCTCATGAGAGAAAGCATTCGGATGATATAATTTTTAAATATAGACGACAGATTGCTAATGAACTGACAGATTTTATTCATCATGAAATCACACCAATACCAGTAGCAATGACTAGACAAGCACTGCTGGAGCTTTAGGGTGAGGCTTCAAGAATGTATAGCTCATGAGAGAAAGCATTTGGATGATATAATTTTTAAATATAGACGACAGATTGCTAATGAACTGACAGATTTTATTCATCATGAAATCACACCAATACCAGAAGCAATGACTAGACAAGCACTGCTGGAGCTTTAGTGTGAGGCTTCAAGAATGTATAGCTCATGAGAGAAAGCATTTGGATGATATAATTTTTAAATATAGACGACAGATTGCTAATGAACTGACAGATTTTATTCATCATGAAATCACACCAATACCAGAAGCAATGACTAGACAAGCACTGCTGGAGCTTTAGTGTGAGGCTTCAAGAATGTATAGCTCATGAGAGAAAGCATTCGGATGATATAATTTTTAAATATAGATGACAGATTGCTAATGAACTGACAGATTTTATTCATCATGAAATCACACCAATACCAGTAGCAATGACTAGACAAGCACTGCTGGAGCTTTAGGGTGAGGCTTCAAGAATGTATAGCTCATGAGAGAAAGCATTTGGATGATATAATTTTTAAATATAGACGACAGATTGCTAATGAACTGACAGATTTTATTCATCATGAAATCACACCAATACCAGTAGCAATGACTAGACAAGCACTGCTGGAGCTTTAGGGTGAGGCTTCAAGAATGTATAGCTCATGAGAGAAAGCATTCGGATGATATAATTTTTAAATATAGACGACAGATTGCTAATGAACTGACAGATTTTATTCATCATGAAATCACACCAATACCAGAAGCAATGACTAGACAAGCACTGCTGGAGCTTTAGGGTGAGGCTTCAAGAATGTATAGCTCATGAGAGAAAGCATTCGGATGATATAATTTTTAAATATAGACGACAGATTGCTAATGAACTGACAGATTTTATTCATCATGAAATCACACCAATACCAGTAGCAATGACTAGACAAGCACTGCTGGAGCTTTAGGGTGAGGCTTCAAGAATGTATAGCTCATGAGAGAAAGCATTTGGATGATATAATTTTTAAATATAGACGACAGATTGCTAATGAACTGACAGATTTTATTCATCATGAAATCACACCAATACCAGAAGCAATGACTAGACAAGCACTGCTGGAGCTTTAGTGTGAGGCTTCAAGAATGTATAGCTCATGAGAGAAAGCATTTGGATGATATAATTTTTAAATATAGACGACAGATTGCTAATGAACTGACAGATTTTATTCATCATGAAATCACACCAATACCAGAAGCAATGACTAGACAAGCACTGCTGGAGCTTTAGTGTGAGGCTTCAAGAATGTATAGCTCATGAGAGAAAGCATTCGGATGATATAATTTTTAAATATAGATGACAGATTGCTAATGAACTGACAGATTTTATTCATCATGAAATCACACCAATACCAGAAGCAATGACTAGACAAGCACTGCTGGAGCTTTAGTGTGAGGCTTCAAGAATGTATAGCTCATGAGAGAAAGCATTTGGATGATATAATTTTTAAATATAGACGACAGATTGCTAATGAACTGACAGATTTTATTCATCATGAAATCACACCAATACCAGAAGCAATGACTAGACAAGCACTGCTGGAGCTTTAGTGTGAGGCTTCAAGAATGTATAGCTCATGAGAGAAAGCATTCGGATGATATAATTTTTAAAACAAAGCAATGATAATAAGAAAACAAAAATTGAAAATATTGATCTTTTTTTTTTGGTAAAATTTGAGAAGGATTTATGTTGCCTTTTTTACTTACGTTCCAAAATCAAAATATCATGGGCCATTGGCCTAATATGTAGAGTGTTCGCCAATGGTCCGGGAGACTGAGGTTCAATCCCAGGTCGAGTCATACCAAAGACTGAAAAAAGGTACTTGATGCCACCTTGCTTAGCACTCAGTACAATAAGTTGAGGGTAAAATGGAGCAATCCAGGGAATGAAGTAGCACCCTCCCTACACCTTGATGTAGTTACTATTGAAAAGGGAGCTTTCGGATCACCAACTTTTCAGCCACCACCACCATCAGTAAGACAGCGGCGGCCCAAGACCCGGGTCAGGCCCAGCCTAAAACAAGTGACCAAGAGGGCTGGTCCGAGGTGACCCGGAAGAGGAGGGGTTCCCCCAAACAAGGGGAAAAAAGTCCAATTGCATCCCCTCCTCAAAACCAAACCAAGGCTCCTGAATCAGCAGCAGCAACAGCAGAACAATCAACAACACCAAGCTCAACTCCAACAACCAAAAAAGGATCACAGACCCCAACAACAGCAAAGACAACAGCAACATCAACGACACCAGTATCCCCAGTATCACCCCCATTGATAAAAAAGAAAAAGAAAAAAAACAAACAAGGAAGACCATGAAAACATGGAAACGTCTACGAACTTGAAAAGAAGAAGAGACAGCGGGGAAGGGGCTGCCAAAAAAGTGTGTGCAGGACCTTCCTGCACCGAAGACCCATTAGAAGGCCCTTCAAATGCATATCCCCAAAAGCAGCCTCTCCCCCAACAAGTTCCAATGCAGGTACCACTTCTGGCTCCTTTTCCGCCACTCTCCTTACCACCACCTCCCCTACCACTTCCGCCAATGTTCCCTCCTCAATATTGCATTCCTCAGAATGCTCCCCCTGAGTCGCTACAACCCCCACAATATTTACAACCCCCATTACCACCAGCACAACCACCACAACCTCCCCTACCAACAGAAACACCCCCATTTCATCCCCAGTTGAAAAACATTCGCCCACACCAAATTGTGCATGTAAGGAGAGCACAATCTCTCGAAAGACCATTTCCCCAAAGCATAATTAGGTCACTCTCATTACCATCCCTGAGTCCGGTCTCTTCCCCTGAACTCTTTCCTGAACGGACTCCCATTCAAACAAACCCCTAGACCACATCATCCCAACATCCAAAAAAAAAAAAAGGCGGCAAACAGTGCCGAACTAGAAAAAGAACAGCAACAGAAGGCAAAAATATTATGCACTGTTGATGCAGAAGCAGTAACGGACCATCAATTAAAAAAGATGCTAAAGCTGTTACTGCAACTGGAAAAAGTAGGGAAAAAAAAGTAAACAACCCACTAAATTTTAAGAGTGCAGCCATGGTGACCACGTTCATCCGTTCGGCTGGTGACCGTACCAAGGGCGTATGGAAGTTCTTGGATACGGTCCGCCAGACCGACACGGGTGTAAAGCTGGCGGAATTGGAGCACTCTTCCTTGAAAAGAATCTTGCCTTTTTGCGCAGGGAGGGTCCCTATCTTAGTTCACCCCTCCTTTTATAGAGCACTAAAAGTACGGTTCCCGCTGGATGTCGGCGGAGTGTCTAGGGATGGCCGAGTGAACACTGAGCTCGGCACCGGCTCTCTGAGACAGGCCGTTGGCATCCTCACCCCCGGGGATTTCCGGTCCATAGTCGACACTGAGTAGGGTATGTTGGATTGATGGCTTTAAACCTTGCCAGTTTGAATGTGTGGGGACTGAGGGATTCAAACAAGTGTGCGCGCTTGCTTGGTGAACTCAGGAACCTCTGCGTAGATGTTACTGCAGTGCAAGAGACCCACTTCACTTGCGGTGCTGACTGTCGGATGCTGGAAAGCAGCTTTAACTTTTTCTCAGCATACCACAGCAACACCAGCGCTGGGGTCTCTTTGCTAGTTGGACGCAGCCTTGATGCTGATGTTGACGTTGTTTTTGCAGGTGACGGGGGCCGGCTGGTTGTGGTCGATGTTGCCGTGAAAAGTTTCAAGTTGTCTGGTTGCGGTTTATGCGTCCAATATCGCTGCGGAGAGGGTTTCCTTTTTTTGTCTGTTGGCGCCGTTCCTGGACGATTCGAAGCGGCTAGTCTTAATGGGTGATTGGAATGCGATCCTTGATCCCAAGATAGATAAGGTCGGGCGGGGAGCTAGCAGATTGGGAAGGTGTGAAAGCAGCCTTGTCGGCTTCGTGACTTGTCACGGCCTCGTCGACAGGTTTCGTCTTGATCACCCGGGGCGAGAGATGTGGATGTGGCTAGATAGCTCGCCCTCTGCCAAAGTAGGCTCCTACTTGGACAGAGTGTTACTGAGAAGAGCTGACATTGATTTTGTTAGTTGTCCCACGTTCCACTTGATAGCGTGGACTGACCATAAACTCATTCGAGTCAGTCTGAGGTTAGTTAATAGACCTAGTCTAGCCGGCTACTAGAAGTTCAATACCTCCTTACTGGAGATACGGGACTTCCAGGACCGGCTGGAATCCCTAATTCAGCGGGCGTTAGTGGGGGCGGTTACCGGGAATAGGTGGTGGGCTTCTCTTCAGCATAGGATTAGAGATTTCGCCACCAAGTACGACAGCTCAATCTAGATAGGACCGCGGAGGCGAAATCTATAGAAGATAGACTTACCCGGGCGGTGGCTGGGGGGGACTCCCTAGGTGTAGAGCTAGCTAGGAGGGACCTTGAGCGTGAGAGTAGCGAGCGCTACAAGGGATCAGTAGTTAGATCTAGGCTAAAAAGAGTTCCCAACGAAGCTGTGAAATCGAACGCAACTGCGCGTGAAGAAGAAGTGCGAAGGTTCCCCGATCGGTACATCGCATCTGTGAAGACCCCGGACGGGCGTCTGCTGCGATCGGGTCGTGAGGTACGTGACGCCTTTCGGGCGCACTTTCGGGATCGCTTTGCCCGCTGCACTGATCTCCCGCTTCGGGAGTTTCGTAGCTATCTCGCTGACTTCTCCCGCCTTGGGGCGCCTGAAGCGGCTAGCTGCGAGGGTGTGGTTACTGAATGCGAAGTCCGTGATGCGTTGAAGCAGGTCGGCCTCAATAAGTCGCCGGGACTAGATGGTTTGCCCTACGAAGTGTACTTGAGGATGTCGCACATGTTTGTGCCTATTCTGACGGATATGTTCAACCATTGGTTCGCACAGGGAGCCATCCCTGGTAGCGTTACCAAGGGCGTGATCACATTGCTGAAGAAAGGCGGCAGGCATGTTTGGGAGGGTTTAGATGATTACAGGCCCATAACTCTGCTTAACACAGAGTTAAAGATTTTGGCCCGGGTCTTAGCGAATCGTTTACAGCTTGTCATTAGCGATCTGATCGGCCCCGAACAGAACTTTGCTGTGAAGGGAAGATCGATCCAGGACAACCTGCACTTGATTCGCGAGGTCCTAGAGGAGATAAAAGACGACACCGAAGCCGTGCTGATCAGTTTAGATCAGTCCAAGGCCTTCGATAGGGTTGACCATCGGTTCTTGGCGTCTGTTTTGGAGACTGCCGGATTCAAACCGGAGTTCCGCAGATGGATTAGTATGATGTACCACAACCCTCAGGCAGTGGTGCAGGTGAACGAAAGGCGTTCGGGGGTGATCGCGATCGAGCGATCGGTCAGGCAGGGCTGCCCCCTGTCTCCTCTTCTCTATGTCCTCGCGTTGGAGCCCCTCCTGCGCAGGCTTAGGGATGAGGGGACAAGTCCGGCACTGCGCGGTATCCCATTCGTTGGCCGCCTTGCGGCTAGGGTTTCCGTGTTCGCTGATGACGTCACAGTCTTTGTATCCCGCCTCCAGGATATAGAGGCTGTGAAAGAGGCGGTTGTCGAGTATGAGCGGATTGCAGGGGCCAAGGTCAATTTTGCTTGGAGGGGTAGCAATACTCTTCCAGGGCCCTTCCGCTGGAGTGACGGACCCATCCGCATCCTTGGGGTGTGGTTTGGGCCCGACCTCCAACTGGAGCGAAATTGGTCGGAAGTAAATGCTAAGGTGAATGCTCAGGTGGGAATCTGGCTTTCAAGGAGGTTATCCTTAAAGGGCAGGGCGGAGGCGTGCGCCGCGTACGTCTTCCCCTTGATCCTTTACCGATTGGCTGTACTCCCTCTGCCTAAGGCACATCGGTTGGCGCTTCAACGATCCCTCTCCAGACTTGTCTGGGGAGGTGCAAGGCCGATGGTCCGTAGGCAGGTCTGTATCCAACGAACACGCAACGGGGGTCTGGGTATGCCTGATCTGGAGAGCCACTGGCTTGCTGAAAGACTTGCATATCTGGGCCGTGTCTTGATGGGGGACTCAGTGTGGAGACGAAAGGCGAGTCGGACTTTTCCTCGCCTCAACTCAGACCCAAAGGCTGAAGGTCGACGTAGGCCTTTGGGCGAAGCACTGTTTGTCCGCGAGTACCGAAAGGCCCTTCGTAACCTTCTTGGGTCCAGTGACCTTTCATGGCCTCGGAAGGAGCTGTATCGGGAATTAGTGGTGGGTTCCGCTTCTGATCCTCTCAGCGAGCGGCGCGGCTGGACGGCGGAGGAGATCCGCTCTCACTGGAATTAGGCGCCAGGATCGAGCTTCTTGAACAACTCCGAGTTCTCGCTCACCTGGCGACTTGTTCGGAATGCGTTATCCCTTCGCGGCTTGAACTTCAAGGCGGGCCTGGCAGACATGCCTGATTGCCCTCGCTGCAGCAGTGGCTTGGAAGAAACGGCTGAGCACGCCTTCTACTACTGCGAGCGAGTCCGCCCGTTTTGGGATCACGTCGGGGAGTGGACGGCTCGCATCGAACCCAAACAGCTCGTGCTGCTCGACGTTGGTTACGTCGTAGACAACGTTCTTCCTCCGTTTCATGGTGAGAAGCGTGTGGTGTTTCTCGCGATCCTGGCTGTAGCCCGAATGGTGATTTGGACGACGCGAAACAAGGGATTGTATGACGATGCAAACTTTTCTCATCGGGATCTGGTTTTGTATTTTCGGCATCAGCTGAGGGTCAAAATCAGATGCGATAGAAAACGCTTGGATCGCATAACATTCAGCAAAAGGTGGGTGAATGCAAAGAGCCTGGTCGTACGAAAGGGGGCAATGTTGGAGTCATCCTTCCCTCCTCTGCCGGCCCATGGCGTCTATGGTACGGGTCCTTAGGGATCCCACCCTTGGTAAGTAGGATTTTTTCCCTTGTAACCTAGTTAGCAGTATGTTGCGAGTCATTGTCCCCGTCATTTAGTCGCTAGCACTCAAGATCTTTCCCACCCCCATTATTTTTGTACCTCAACTTGTATCCCAGTCCGCTTTTTGAAGATCTTGAACATTCATATGTAAAAAATCATATTACCCGCTTCTATCGACCCATGCCGAGCCCGTCCCTTTATTTCTTTTATCCCTGTAGTGTAGGATTCCCGCCCCACCTAGGGTAGGTCCGGCTTGTTTCCGGTATTTTCGACCCGGAAAACAGTCGGCCTCCAATTTTATAGACGGGGAGATGGGAGGGAAACCAAACGGGAAATTTTTTCCTTGTTTTTCGTGTATATATGTTTTTCGGGGTTTTTTCTCCTATTCCCATCATATCCATTGTAAAAAATCATACATTGTAAATAAAATCATGCATCACTTTCGGGTTTTAAGTAGGACTTTTTCATAGAGCAAATGTGGTATTTTGGTGGTTGCTGCGTGCATGGAGATGGACGAGTGATTATATATTGTATTGTTGAATGGGTCGGCGAATGTGGCTAGCTAGGTTCCCCATAGAAAATATAGTTAAAGCATGACTGCTCCCTCCCCCTCCGCCAAAACCACAAGGCCTCGTGCCTTCTTGTATTCATTACAAAGAAATAAAAGAATACACCCTAGTATGAATGGGCTGGCAGTGAATCCAAAAATCAGTGTAGAATATCGAAAACATCGAAGATGATCCCCGTCCTTGATGAAGAAGCAGAACTTGTTTTTGTCAGCCTCCAGGCTGAGACGAATTATCAGGAATGCTTTTCGAATGTCCGCCAACAGAATGTAATTATTAGCCCTGAAGCCCATCAACAAATTTAACATGTCTTCTGTGAGGTTGATGCCAGAGTAAGCGGCTTCATTTAAAAACATTCCGTTACCGGTCTTCAGACTGCAGTTGAACACAGGACGGATCTTGGTCGTAGCTGTAGGGTAATACTTAACAACAGGTCGATGTGGTATCCACACATAATTCTCAAACTCATGGACGGGCACGAAGATCTCCTCAATTATACCTTCTTGCTCCTGCTGCTGGAACACTTCCGAGTAGTCCTGATACATATTTGTTTTTATCAGGTCCTTAGTCACCCGGTCCAAGATACGCAAAGAAACCGCATGATTAGATGGGACTCTGGCCAACCTGTCAGCATGCCAGGGAAGCTCCACATAGTACTTGCCATCCTTGAACTCTATGGCATTTTGAAAGTGTCTCACCTGCTCTTGATCATAGTCAGAGAAGTGATTTTCATCATGTATTCCCAGAGATTCCAAGTTGAACATCTGTTCCAACCCCCTCTGTACTTCACTATCAGGGAAGAACTCGACCAAGGGGTCTAGGTATGAGGGTTGCCTTTCGAGAACAAAACACAGGTGGGATGATTTCACTTGAGGAGTTTGCGTCATTACCGAGTTAAATGAGAGGTGTGCCACCTCGTGGGGAGTTTGATCCTCGGAGAAGAAGGATTCCACGGCTCCAAATGGAACAACACCTGCTGGTGTGGAAAAGGCCCAGCCCTTCAGACAAGGAACAAGCTGACAGGGACCCAATTGATGCAGGAGGTCCAAACCGATAATACCCTTGATTGGTATAAAGTCCGAGCCAGTCTCAAATTTCCCGGCCAGGGAACATTTAGCATCCTGGAATGCATTTAACAAAGGTTCCAAATTTGTCAGTCGGACAGACAAATCTATCGACTCGGCTATTAAAACATGAGATGTCACTGGATTTCCACAACCCAAATCGATTTCCAGAGCCACTTCCTTGAAAGTTTGATCACACTCGCCAAGCATGGTGGATAATCAAATCTGGCAATTCATGCCAATTGTCTCTATTGAGCCCAAGCCACGGAGCACCTTAGCAGACAGATATGACCTCCCACTGCCTTGATAACACAATTTAGACTGAACCCAGAAAGAGGTGACTGAATCTGAATATATAGGGTGTAATCACCTCTCACCCCTCCTACTCTCAATTCTGACCATAAATATCAGAAGCTGATAGACATTCATGTTGGCCACAATATCCCCCGAAACAGAGCCCGCAAGACGTAAGTAACACTCTCTAACTCATTTCTTTTTCACATCCAATAGTGTGGGGCTTGCCAGCTTTCGCTATCAACAAAGAAATGTTGTAAGAAGCCTTCAGACCGTCATCTGAATTTTTCGATGAGGAAGTTGTTGCGGAGCCGATAAGCGTGTCGACCTCGCAAATGAATTTAAGTTTAATGCGTGCGAGTAGTGACAGCCAAAGACAATGAAGGAAACAAAGGCGAGGTAACAAATACAACAAGGAAGACAATTTATTGTCAGTAATTACAGACGTGCGTGTAAAGTTCGTGGTAGTAATATTTGGTCTCCAGCTAGATGGGCGATGTCGATAGCTGGTATGTTCGAGTCGTAGATGAAGCTGGATGATCGTTGCTGGAAGCTGAGATCAGTCGAGTCGTAGCATGCAGTTGGACGATCGCTGCGGAAAGCTGAGGTCGGTCGAGATCGGTGAATCGACATCCCGGTTTTTGACAGTACGTTGGGTTAACCGGAAGTGTGTCGAAGTAGTTGCTAGCTTGTACTGCGAGTCGTTTGTAGGCTTGGTGCTGCAATGCAGGGCCGTCTGTACGGTGTGTCGTACGTGGACTGGATGCTGCATTGCAAGAGCGTCGTGGTCGAAGTCGGTGTTGGCAGCTTGGTAGCGTACAGTTTGAGCGAGCGTGGTTGCTAAGACTTAATCGCGTCTTAGTACTGCGGACCGAGTGAACGGACGGGGAGATGGTGGCTAAGGTTTGCCAGGCCTTAGCATGTACGAGGTCGAGCGAGCGAACTGGTAAAGCTAGGGCTTTGTCGTGCCCCTTGCTGTGCAGACGTCTTGGAAACGATGGTTATTGCTTTGCCGTGTCAAAGCTGAGCGGACGTATCGAGATAGTAGCTATGGCTTTGTCGTACCAAAGCCCTGCGGAGGTATTGGGGCGATAGCTAAGGCTTTGCGCGCCAAAGCTGTGTGGTAGCTAAGGCTTTGCGTGCCAAAGCTGTGTGGTAGCTCAGGCTTTTCCCGCCAAAGCTGTGCGAACATATCGGACGATAGCTAAGGCTTTGGGCGCCAAAGCTCTGCACTATCGAGCGAGCAGGCCAGGAGACCGCGGCTAAGACTGGTGTTATCTTAGCGCTGCGCAGGTAGCGAAGTGGTAGCTAAGGCTTTTCGCGCCAAAGCTGTGCGAACATATCGGACGATAGCTAAGGCTTTGGGCGCCAAAGCTCTGCACTATCGAGCGAGCAGGCCAGGAGGCCGCGGCTAAGACTGGTGTTATCTTAGCGCTGCGCAGGTAGTGAAGTGGTAGCTAAAGGCTAACCCGTGCCTTTAGCGCTTGCGCAGCCGAACGGACGAGCGGAGCCTTTAGTGCATATCAATGCAAAAAAAAGGAGAGTGAATCTACAAGAAGTGGGATTCAGCCTTGTAGCAAGGCGATTTGTAGAAGAAAATAGGGTGAATCTACCACTAGAAGCGGCGGTGAGGTGAATGCAACCACGATAACGTAGGATTCCGACCTCGTATGAGCACCTTAAAGAACGTGCCTCCGAGCGTTGAAAAAGGCTTGTTGACATTAAGGAGGTGCTACGACACTCTGCCCCAGCCGCGTGAATAGGAAATTCTTTTATAAAAAATGGGTGTAGAAATAAAGTACTTCTTTAACCTGCTATAGGTTAGCGAAGACAATTAATTCCATTTTTATAAAGTTATTTCTGGCAGAAGTGTTTCGTAAATATTGTTAATTTTAATTTATCCCTTTTTTTTATTTGGCTGTAACGGGAGGTCAAGGTCGTAAAAAGGGCTTTGTCATTTCAGGCCGTACCCGGATGTAATTTTTCTAAGGCGAGCGAGTAATCTGATCTGTTTACGTCTGTGGGCAGGTCGCGGCAAAGTAAACATATTCATTGTTTTTCGCTTCAAAAATTGATCTTGTAGGGAATGAAAGAACGCCAGTGTTTTACTAGATATATCGGGATGAATCTTCTGTAAATGTTCGAGGAGCCTAGATGGTTTCATTGCTTCATTAGAAAAGTTTTTTCTTACAAACCAAGCACATGGGTTGTTGTGGATTGGTCGGTGATTGCCGACAGAGTATTGTCTACACTTCTTTTTCGATGGTCCTGGGGTTGCCATGTATGTATGCTGCCCTCGCCAAATGTTAATAAACATCTTGCTTAGACAGCCAGAACAAACTCGGACTCACGCATAAAGGAACACTAAATAATTCCAAAATTATGAAAGAGAAATTTATTCCATCGTGAGACAGGTAAATTTCCGAAAGGAAAAATAAAAACAAAGAAGTTTTCACTGCAACGAAGGGGAAGAAATAAGTAGAAATTTCAGGGGAGAAAGAGAAAGGCAAAGAAGAAAGAGAGGAAGGGAGGGAAAGTAAGGTGACTGTAACAAGTAGAATTTTACACCAAGTACTAAAGCGGGTAAAAGTGAGACAAGTAGCATGGCAAATAGGAATAATATTCCGATAATATTTAAATTGAAGGCAACAAGTTGGAAGTAAACATGGTGAGATAAGGCAAATGAAACATACCAGAGTCATGCTGAAGGGGTGACTGAAGCGAGAAGGAAAGAATGCGTGTTGTCGGGAAGAAAAATGTCTGATGGAATGGTTGAAAGTCCCGCCGAGAAGAATAAGTCTCGTAGCTTTCGCGATTCCGAGAATTTGGGATTAATTAATAAAGAGAGGATAAACTCCCAAGAGCAGAGAACCCGAAAGAGAAATTAAGAAGGGGAGAAGAAATGAGAAATAAAAGTAACGAAGTTAAAAAGGGGCAGAAAGTTTAACATCGCAGCAAGAAAAAGGGAAGTAATCAAAGGGGAAAGCGGTGACCAGGGGAAAATTGTCCCTTACGAAGAGAGTTCTGGATACAGACGTGACACGTACGTCTAGTTGCAGCGACTAGGGGGACGCTTAATTAAATCGCCTCGTTTTTCCGGCCTTTCTACCAACACCAACGTCTCGTTTTACTGTAATTGCTCCAACGCCCTCTTCACAATTTCAACGCCCCCATCCGACTGTTTACTTGCCAGCGCCCCTCTGAAAGTTCATATCGCCTCCCGGTGAAAACCACTACTTTAGACGTTGCATAAATCCTGAAAATACAAGGGTGAGTCAAAAATTTTGCAATATTTTGGTATATGCTAGTTTACATTATATACATTATACTACCGAAGCGGTTTAAACCATGGTAGGTACTCAGTGTGGTTGGTAGAATCATGGTCATTGATTTAGTTTGGTTTGGTTAGGTTTGGTTTCATGGCTCATCAACCATTCTAGGTTATTTAATGTCAAATCCATTTTTATACATATAAACAGTTCTATTCCAAACAATTCGGTTTAGCATAAATATAGTTTTTTTTATTTATACACAGTTAAATGTAAAAGCAGTTCTACTTTAAACAATTCAATTTAGCATAATTACACAGTTTAAATGTCAAAAACTGTACTGTTTTAAAAGATTTTGTTTAGTCAACAAATTTAAACAGTTCCAAGTATTGCTATGTGTCACTAACAATTCAATTAAACAGTCATTTGTTTACACATAGTTAAATGTCAAAACAATTCAGTTTAATGAAGCACACAGCTTAGTTCTATTTGACCCATTGATTGGACCCTATCAAATGCTACCATTCCGGACCAGAGTGGACTTAGGAGCGATGGCAATGTAAGAGGTTCTCGGCATTCCCCAAAGGTCCAGCATTACTGACGCCTCACCATCAGATTATTTAGTGTCATATCCAGGACACTCATTGGCAGGGGGTCTTACTCCTCAGCAGAGATTCAATCAGTGTATTCTACAAGTCCCTCTCCCAGCCGACTAGGCCACATTGTAGTTGGTGTACTAATCTACTGTATATTGATATCTTTCATGATTTGAAAGCTGCTTGCCCAGTCAGCTTGGGCTGTAGAATACTCTGACTGCACCTCTGCAGAGGGGTAAGACCCCCCTCCCAAACGAGTGTCCTGGATATGACACTAAACAATCTGATGATGAGTTTCCAGCAGTGCTGGAGCTTTGGGGAATGTGGAGTACCCCTTTATTGCCATTGCTCCAAGGTCCACTCTGGCACCTGATAGGGCCCTATCTATGGGTTAAATAGAACTAACAGCATACTAATGCTAAACTGAAATGTTTGAATAAACTGAATAGCTTGAAATAAAAATGTTTCTCACAATTAAACCGTACTTACATTTAAACTGCGTGCTTATGCTTAAATGAATTATTTCAAATAGAACTGTTTTTTGACATTAAAACTATATTTACACTTAACTAAATTGTTATATATAACTGCTTGAATAGTTTGAAATAAATGCTTTTGACCATTAAACTGTGTACTTATGCTAAACAGAATTGTTTTAAAAAGAACGGATTATTTACATAAAAATAGATTTGGCGTTAAATAACCTACAAAGTTTGATATGCCATAAAACCCAATAAACCAAACCAAACCAAACCTTGAAAGCCACATAGATGAACATGCAGTGTAGTCTAATTCAGGAACTTATTCTCTACGAGTTCAAACGGTGCCACAATGCCATCGAAACAACCAAAAGCATCTTTTTGTGCAAAAGGTGATGGTGCAGTACTGTCATCAATTTTGCTTGGGTTGTAAGAACTGCAACATGACCAGCAGTTAGCTGCAAGAGGCATTGCCTCTATGTGGACACTGCTTTAATCAAGGTGGAGCTATCTCTTCATTAATTGGCTAGACACTGAAATTAGTAGTCCAGTTCATATACCTTGGTAGCCTTATCTCATCTACTCAAAGTGATGCCAATATACACAAGAATAAAACATGGACTGTAATTGGCTGGTTATCAACCATAATCTGATCTCTCTAATAAAATCAAACAAGAATTCTTTCTGGCTGTAGCCATGTCAACACTATTGTGCGATTGCACCATTTCAGTTTTAACCACTTGTAGAAAAAGGTTGATGAGAACTATATGAGGATGATAAACTGGAGTTTTGAGCAAATTCTATAAACAGCAAGTTATAATACAGCAGCTGTACGGCCACTTACCTCTCATCTCACAAACTATGTAAGTATTACATGCAAGACATGTTTGGCCCAGCTGCAGGTGTAAGGATGAACTCATGAGCAACATTCTCCTATGGACTCCTACTCACCAGTGTTGACTAACCTGCTAAAACTTACATTCATTAGCACTATGCCGACACTAGATGCCGTCTGGAGGACTTACCAAGATTGATGATCTATAGGGATTGATGATAAGAGTTAAAGGAATCTGTACTGTAAGCATGCCTTCATGATGATGATGATATAAATGTGTGCACAGAAATAACTATTATCAAATAGATATAGTCACTTTAAAATCATAAAATTGGGTACAAATTATTTGTATTAGATAGGAATACTTGAAATCATATAACTGAGCAAATTATTTGTATTAGATTGGAATACGTGAAACTATATAACTGTGTGCAAATTATTTGTATTAGATTGGAATACTTGAAACTATATAACTGTGAACAAATTATTTGTATTAGATTGGAATACTTGAAACCATTTAACTGTGTGCAAATTATTCATATTAGATAGGAATATGTGAAACCATATAACTGTGTGCAAATTATTTGTATTAGATTGGAATACTTGAAACTATATAACTGTGAACAAATTATTTGTATTAGATTGGAATACAAGAAACCATATAATTGGGCAAAGAAATCATTATTATTATAGACAAATAAAACATGTGGAGGGAGAATGAGCCAGTGTGCCACAAAGCAGACATGCAGTCTTCTCCACCAGCAGCAAGAGAGAAGTATTTCTTTCCAGTTCAAGTGAATGCTGAAGTGAGGCAGAATCTCTCTTTAGCACCAGTAAGTCTGTCGTTCAGACGTGTATGGCTCCTACTTCCTATCAGAGGTTTCTGGGAACTGCTACACTTTTGAATTTATTTCATTTTTTATTTATTCATTTTCTTTTTTCCTTTCTAACCCCAACAACCTGCAAGATAATCACTGTTTGATTTGCCTGCCTCATTGACTGGGACTGAGGACTATGCTGATTGCTCCTCTTCAGAGACATAACTCCTCTAATACCCCAATGAGTGTCCTGGTTATGACACTAAACTGGCATCTGATGGTGAGGCTCTAGTCCCGGAGTTTAGGGGAATGGGAAGTACCCATTCATTACCATTTATCCCAGGTCCATTCTGTCCAGATTAGTAATACTTGTTAGGGTCCCGTCTAAGGGTCTAATTGAAGTTTTCAATCATCAACTAGGAATTATTATTATTAGATATTTGAAACCATAGATTATTTGTATTAGATAGAAATACTTGATATACAGAATTATTAATGTTATATGGAAATACTTTATTCATAACCTTGTTCAGAAAAAAAAGCCATTTTCATTAGTCTTTCCCCTAAAAAAACCTTTAAATAAGCTTATTCATTAAAAAAGCCCTTTTGATTAGCCTCTACCTAAAAAAAGCTTTTTTCATTAGCTTCTTCTTAAAAAAGCTCTTTTCATTGGCCTCGCGCTAAAAAAAGTTTTTCATTTGCCTCTTCCTAAAAAAAGCCATTTTCTTAAGCTTCTTAAAAAAGCCCTTTTACATTAGCCTCTCCCAAACAAAAACAAAAAAACCCAAACTTTTCATTAATCTCCCCTTAAAAATAGCCTTTTTCATTAGTCTATCTGTCAATGAAAGTGCTTTTCATTATCCTCTCTGAAAAAAAACTTTTTCATTAGCCTCCATCTCCAAAAGTCTTTTTCATTAGCCTCTCCCTAAAAAAAAAGCCCTTTTCTTTAGCCCCTCCCTAAAAAAGCTTTTTTCTTTAGCCTCTCCCTAAAAAAAGCCTAAAAAAGATTCATTTTGATTAACTTCTAAAAAAAAGAACTTTTTTATTAGCTTCTCCCTACAAAAAAGCATTCATTAGTCTCTCAAAAAAAGTCCTTTTCTTTAGCCTCTCCCTCAAAAAAGCCTCCTTAAAAATCAGCCTTTTTCTTAGAATCTCCATAAAAAAGCTTTTTTCATTAATCTCTTAAACCAAAAAGCTCTTTTCATTAGCCTCTCGCCCAGATTTAGCCTTTTGATTTGCCTCTCCCCTAAAAAATGCCCTTTTCATTACCTTTTCCCCACAAAAAAAGCTCTTTTTATTCTCCTCTCCTGATAAAAATCCCTTTTCATTTGCTTTTCCCTTCCGAAAAGAAAGCTCTTTCATTAGCCTCTACCTGAAAATGCCCTTTTCATTAGCCTCTCAAACAAAATAGTCATTTATTAGCCTCTTCCTGAATAGGCCTTTTTCATTTGCCACACCCTAAACAAAGGAACATTTGATTAACTTATCTCTAAAAAAGCCCCTTTCTTTAGCCTATTTCTAAAACAACCTTTTTATAAGCCTATCCCTAAAAAAAAGACCTTTTTGTTAGCTTTAGCTTAAAAAGCCTATTTCATTGTCTTGTCCCTAAAAAAAGCAGTTTTCATTAGCTTTTTACTTAAAAAGCCATTTTCACTAGCCTCTCCTTGAAAACCCCCCTTTTCATTCGGCACTCAAACAAAAACTCCTTTTAAGTAGCCTCTCACTAAAACAAAACAAAAAAAAAACACTTCCTTAAAAAAGATCTTTTTATTAGCCTCTCCCTAAAATAAGCTTTGTTCATTAACTTCTCCCTAAAAAAAGCTCTTTTCCTTAGCCTCTCCCTAAAAAACCTTTCAATTGCCTCTCTTTAAAAAAACAGCTCTTTTCATTAGCCTCTCATTAAAACAAAAAACTCTTTTCATTATCCTTTCCTTAAAAAGCTCTCATTATTGCCTCTCCCTGAAAAGTTTTTTTCATCGGCCTACCTCTAAAAAAGATCTTTTTGTTAGCCTCTTCATCCAAAAAAGCCTTTTTCATTTGCATCTCCTTAAAAAAAATCTCTTTTCATTTGAATCTTCCTTAAAAAAAGACCTTTTTATAAGTCCTTTCCCCAAAGAAAGGGCTTTTCATTGGTCTCTTCGAAAAAGAAGCACTTTTCATTTGCTTCTCTATGAACAAAACTTTTTTACTGCTTCTCTCGAAAACAAAGGAAATCTCTTTTCCTTTGCCTTTAAATAAAACAAAAAATACCTTTTTCCTTAGCTTCTCTCTTAAAAACATCCTTTTCAACTGCCTTTCCCTAAAACACACACTGTTCATTTGTCTCACAAACAAAAAATCTTTCTACAAGAAGCCTCTTCCTAAAAAAAAACCCTTTTTTATTGGTCTATTCATTAAAAAAGCTCTTTTCATTAGCCTTTCTTTTAGAATAAGGCTTTTTTCATTAGCTTTTCTCTAAAAGAAAGCCCTTTCATTAAGAAGCCTCTCTCTTAAAAGAACACTTTTTATAAGCTTTGTTAAAATTATTTTTTTGAGTGATGGAGGTTTGTGTTTAACGGGATATTTTTTGCCTTCACCGGAGGAAGTGGATTGGTGAGGTGACTGGAGCTAACACCGTTTTTGAAATTGAAGCAAAAAAAAAAATAGGAAACTCAGCCTTTTTTGGAGAAGACTTTGGTGGGAGTGGACCACTCAAAAAAGAGCTCTGTGCTTGACTGCTGAGACCATGTGATGTGAAGAAATTTTCCTCTGAATTGTAAAATTTCTAGTGGCTGACTGAGTGCCTGATGGAGTTCTATCAGGTATTCTTTTACATTTGCTGAGCCTCCTATTCGAAAGGAGATATTTATAATTTCTGAATGGAGGAAATTCTTTCAAGTTTTCTACTGTAGAATTGCTATGCCATGAACACAAAAATTATGAATGCAGATAACTGGAGTTATCCCCTCAAGGCTCTTCATAAAGGAACTTTCTAAGAAACAAATTGCTGAAATCTGTCTCAATACTTTTTTTCTTAATTACAATTGCTGCTGCGGCTGTTCAAGTGAAGATTCTATTGTCGTGAAGACTTCCATTTTTGAAAGGACTTTTTTGAACCTGTGAGACTGTTCTAATTTTGAATTCTAACAAATTCTATTATTTCTTTGTATTCGTACTTTTGCTTTGTTCATTGCTTTTGGTCCAAATCTTTTTCGGAGACTACTGTCTAGGGTTAATTGTTTCGTCATTCGTCTGAATTCTAATGTGCAATAATTTTAGCAGTATGCGCTTTCTTTCTTTTTAAGTGAATGTAATATCCATGTTTTATATATTTTTTTTATCTGTAAAATAAATAGAAAGTTTATTGGATGTATGTGTTACTTTTATTCCTGGTTTAATATTGAATTTAAATTGACACACATGAGGGTAGTTATCTTGTGGTTAAAGAGGGCCATGAGTTATCTCCCTTACAGTGTGGTTGTTTTTACTTTTTTCTTTTTACATTGAAGGACTTGTTTCTTGTTTTATTTTTTGTAAGAAACATAATCTTTTAAGCTTCTCCCTAAAAAAGCCCTTTTCATTGGCCTCTCCCTAAAAAAGCCCTTTTCATTGGCCACTCTCCAAAAAGCCCTTTTCATTGGCCTCTCCCTAAAAAAGCACTTTTCATTGCCCTTTCCTTAAAAAAGCACTTTTCATTGGCCACTCCCTAAAAAAGCACTTTTCATTGGCCACTCCCTAAAAACACCCTTTTCATTGGCTACTCCCTAAAAAGCCCTTTTCATTAGCCTCTCCCTAAAAAAGCCTTTTTCATTGCCCTCTCCCTAATAAAGCACTTTTCATTGGTCTCTCCCTAAAAAAGCCCTTTTCATTGGCCTCTCCCTAAAAAAGCCCTTTTCATTGGCCACTCTCCAAAAAGCCTTTTCATTGGCCTCTCCCTAAAAAAGCACTTTTCATTGCCCTTTCCTTAAAAAAGCACTTTTCATTGGCCACTCCCTAAAAAAGCCTTTTTCATTGCCCTCTCCCTAATAAAGCACTTTTCATTGGTCTCTCCCTAAAAAAGCCTTTTTCATTGCCCTCTCCCTAAAAAAGCACTTTTCATTGGTCTCTCCCTAAAAAAGCCCTTTTCATTGGTCTCTCCCTAAAAAAGCTCTTTTTCATTAGCCTTACCCGGAAAAAAGCCATTTTCATTAATCTCACTCTAAAAAACATTTTTCATTAGTCCTACCCTAAAAAATTCCTTTTTATAAATCTCACTTGAAAAAAAGCCCTTTTTAATTACCTCTCAACTAAAATAAAAGCTCCTCTTATTAGTCTCCACCTAAAAAAAACTCTTTTTTTTTTGCTGATTTGGTTTCTGTCTCTAATGTCATGTCAACCTTAATTGGTTATTAAATGCTAAAACCGTTCCAGTAGAAAGACACAGTGGTACTATTTAAGCCATAGCTGGGGAATAAGTTCAAACCTCATAAAATATTATTACTGTTGTATCATGGTAAGAAAAAGAGATACACAGTGAAATAGAGTTAATTATTCATTAACTGAAGTGGTACAGTCCAACAAATATTATAAGTCTCGCACTGTTGGTGTTACGTCCGAAGTTGGTCTTACTACTGGCCAAGATCTTTCAGTACCGACGTGCTTAAGAAACACGAGGTCTTTTATTCCTCCGAGATACCAGAAGTCATGTGGTATGAGCCACTATATAACAATTACTTTGAAAATGAATGTAATAGTGGAACTAAAGTTTGAACTCATTTATTCATGGACCAGGATGTAAACCACTACACTCAGGGGACTTCCCTTCATTAGCTGGTCATGAGTTGGATAAAGTATATCATTATGCAGTCATTTTTATTGACAGTGAATAAAGCATTTATAAAAGTTTTTACCAGTGCTCATATTCAGATTTAGTATTCATGTTCAGTGATGATTTTATAACTACACACAAACACAGTCAACTTTATTCATATCTGATAAATATATTTTTCTATGAAGAAGGGATAAAAACTAGAACTTTAACTCTTAGAACCTGATTGGCTAGCATTTGGGACACTGCCAGGAAGTGTATACACCCAGGCGGCCTGAATTCCATTAAAGAAATTCCTATTTCTACATCTCTATTGTCTAATAACATTACAGCTAATCAGACGTGTTCTTACATGTAAACCATTGCCCAGCACATTCAGTCAGTATTTGTGCCATTACCTTGAAGTACATTGATCCAGGTGGCTTGAATTCTATCAAAGAAATTCCCATTTCTACATTAATATTGCTTATAAAATAATTTAATGTTTATCTAATAACCTGTAAGATAATGGATTACATTTTATATTTTCAGCTATTTTTCAGCCAGTAGGCAAGGATGGTGGGGTGCTTCCTGAGCATAAGGAACTCAGTGTTCTAAGAGTGATAATTTAATGTTTTACCATTTTCTTAATTTAAAAGAATTAATTGAAGTTTTATGATCAATTATGGCTATAAATTCTCAATAATTAGCCACAGATTCACCTTGTGATTTGAAAATAGTCTTGAGTCACAAGGCATAATTTCACTAGGACACACAGACTATTAGTTCTCCAATCTGAAAAAGTTGGTTGGTTGGTTGGGTTTTATGGCATATCATTTTTATACAAATAAACAGTTCTATTTCAAACAATTCAGTTTAGCATAAGTACACAATTTAATTGTCAAGAACATTCAGTTTAAACAAACAGTTCTAATTCAAACATTTCAGTTTAGCCTAAGAATGCAGTTTCAAAGTAAAAAACCGTTCTATTTCAAACAATTCAATTTAGCGTAAGTATGCTGTTTAGTTCTAATTCATCCATAGATAGGACCCTATCAGGTACTACCACCCCAGGCTAAAGTGGACCTGGGAGTGATGGCAATGAACGGGTACTCTGCATTCCTCAAAGCTCCAGCAATACTGGAACCTCACCATGAGATTGTATGGTGTCATATCTAGGACACTTATTAAAAGAGTCTTACCCTGCTGTAGAGAAGCAGTCGGTGTATTCTACAGCTCCAGGCGACTAGGCAATCCTATCTGAAAAGAAGATCTGTTGAACATGATTGGTGGCCCAGTCAGCTTGGGCTGTAAAATACACCGACTACATTGCTGCGGTGGGGTAAGCCTGGATATGCTATGACACTAAACAATCTGATGGTGAGGCTTCAGTAATGCTGGAGCTTTGGGAAATGTGGGATACTCCTTCATTGCCATTGCTCCCAGGTCCACTCCGGCCTGGAGTGGTAGCTCCTGATAGTGGCCTATCTATGGGTTGAATAGAACAGTATGGCATTTAAAGTGAGTATTTATGCTAATTTGAATTGTTAAAAATAGAACTGTTTGATCACTTAAGTGTGTGTTAAACAAATGACTGATGTTTAATTGAATTGTTAGTGATACATATCAATACTTGGAACCAATTAACTTTGTTAACATGCTAAACTGAATTGTTTGAAATAGAACTGTTTGAGGTAAATAGAAGTATTCATATTAGATAGAAATCAGTGAAACCATCTGTGTGCAACAAATGAACTTAAGCTCATTTAAAAATGTAATCTACAAAATGTCTTTAGGAATCATATATTTAATATATCAGTATAAAACCTAACCTAACCAAATCCTATATATTTAATATTTATGTATAAAAAGGATTTGGGATTAAATAACCTACAATGGTTGATATGCCATAAAACCAACCTAGCCAAATCATATATATTCAATATATATGTATAAAAAGGATTTGGCATTAAATAACCTACAATGGTTGATATGCCATAAAACCCAACCCAACCGAATCAAATGAACATGATTGGAATATTGGATGAAATACGATAATATTGACATATTTTTAAGTGTTTGTGTCTGAAATGTTACTGAACCAGGATTTTTAATTCTTTATATCTATGAGAGTCATTCAATAAATAATATGAATTTTGGTCATAGAAAGTACTGTTTAAAGTTATTAAAAGTTAGGGGGTCATTAATATTTCAGAAGACTGCCAGCATCACCTTTTTTTACTGACTGCTGTGCCCGGAACTTTTTCTTTGTCTGAGAGTTTGTGTGTATCTACTCCATGGACTCTTTTCCACTCAGGGTCATGGTGGCAAACACATGTTTAGCCCATTTTTTCTGTTCACATGACACATTCTTCTGTAAATTTCATATGGTTTGCACTTCTCAGCCATCAAAAATTTGATGACAGACCTCTATTCAAAGTTGTAGCTCTGTGTTTGATTTACTACCCTTTTGAATAGCCTCAAAACAAATATTTTGCGAGATTAAAATAATTTTTGCAATAAACCAATTTCAAACAACACAGAATTTACATTTATAGGGAAAAATTCTGAAAAAAGTTTTTTGTCTTTTAAAAAAAAAATTCCCCTTATTTATTGATTGACCCTCGTAGATAGATATATAGTTTCCCTTTATTTATTGAATGACCCACATAGATAGATATATAGTTTCCATTTATTTATTGAATGACCCACATAGATATATAGTTTCCCCTTATTTATTGAATGACCTTCATAGATAGATATTTAGTTTACCTTTATTTATTGAATGACCCACATAGATAGATATATAGTTTCCCCTTATTTATTGAATGACCCTCATAGATAGATATATAGTTTCCCTTTATTTATTGAATGACCCACATAGATAGGTATATAGTTTCCCTTTATTTATTGAATGACCCACATAGATAGATAGGTTCCCCTTATTTATTGAATGACCCTCATATATATGAAAGAAAATGCATCATACCATCTTGCTTATTATTGGAGCCATATGTGCAAGAGTAAATGTTGTCTCGAGTACTCATCTAGATGTGGTGGTGAGGCTACAGTTCTGGAAATCTTGGGAGTGTGGAATACCATTTGGTTACCATTACTCCCAGGTTAATTCTAAATTAGAATGGTAGTAGCTTTTAGGGTCCTATCTATGGGACAAATAGATATATGAGAAAATTATGAGGTGTTTTGGCGTAATGGTTATAGTCATGGGAAATGGACACGGTGACACAAGTTCAAATCCTGGAGGAGGCTGTTGGCATTTCACATAGCACTAATATCCTTGGAAAAGGTATGAATCCAATTATTCTCCCTCCAGCTATGGATAAATAATAAGCCAGACTGTGTTCGTTAGCCTTGGTTAGGTAACCAGTCTAGGAGAAAGAAAACTCTGAATTCAAACCTATTAAACCTGGCTTAAAAATTGACCTTGTGTCACATCCTACCTGTGCGGAGAGGTTGGTAAATACATATATATGAAAATTATTAGTACGAGATAGGAATACTTGAAACTATACATTTATTTTCATGAAGTTGTGCTGGCAGCATGGATTTCTTAGTCTCACTCTCCATCCATCCCTATCCTCCATCGGTCTTGGGAGGTTCTCCAAACTACATCCTGAGTCAGCCCAGAGCTGATGTAAATAAACTCTTGCTGGTTGGCCAATACTGTGTTAGGGGTTCTTCGAAGAACATTATTTATGAGTTCATCCTTGCTTCTTCAGCAGTGTCCCACATGTCCTGTTTGTCTTACTTGGATGGTTTTTGAGATGGGAGGTAAGTGGCCGTACAGCTGTTGTTTTGTCAGTGGTTGCTTTGTGCAAATTATTGATATTAGATAGGAATACTTGCAACTCTGTGTACAAATTATTTGCATTAAGAATAGTTACTTGAAGCTATAGCTGTTTACAAAAAATTATTATCATTAGTTATTTGAAACCATGTAATTGTTTGTAAAATAAAGACCGATTTTGGTTTAATTCAGTTGTTTTGTTTAATGGCATATAAACCTTTGTGGGTTATTTAATGCCAAAGCCATCCTTGTAGAAGAACAGTAGTTTATTATTTAACCCATAGCTGGAGGAATAAGAGGTTTCATACTTTCCTAAGGGTATTAGTCGGAACATGAATGTAATAGCACGACAGGAATTTTAACTAACTATAATATAGCAGTCTAGAACGTTAGCCACTAATCCACAGGGACTCCTCCCTCTGACTTTGGGATCAAATAACCCAGTAAAGGTTGACATACCATAAAAAACACCAAAATGACCAATGTAGAGCAAAGATATGGGTTGTGTGCTTGTGGTCCATGAACAATGAATGACTTTTGCTTGAAGTTCTGTTTCAAATTAGGAAAAATGTTTCCAGAGACATTTTTAAAGGCTAATGAGGAAGATCGTTGTGCTGTAAGCAGTGTTGTATGTTGTACAAACATCTTAAATTGGTAAGACGTTCTGAAATCTTGATGACCTGCCATGTGAATAAATGACCAGTGTTAGTTGCCGCCAGGACCTGCCATGTGAATAAATGACCAGTGTTAGTTGCCGCCAGGACCTGCCATGTGAATAAATGACCAGTGTTAGTTGCCGCCAGGACCTGCCATGTGAATAAATGACCAGTGTTAGTTGCCGCCAGGACCTGCCATGTGAATAAATGACCAGTGTTAGGAAACAATGAATGTTCCTCTTAGTTAATGGGGGCATGTACTTCTCAATCTCTTTTGTTCTTTGAACAGTGAAGATGTTTTCTTTTGTCTTTGTTGGTCATGGTTGTTGTACTGTCCCACTGTATCAAGTAAGATTTTTATCATTTTGTACCCCTTTCACATACTGCTTATTCATAGAATCATATATGCATATTTAATCTGTTGGGACATGGGTGTTGCACATTCCTTCCATTTCCAATTAAGATTTTTACCCTTTTGTACCACTTTAATATACTGCTATTTTATAGAACCATATGTGCATATTTAATCTTTTGAGACATATACATTCCTCTGTCCTTCCATTTCAAGTAAGATTTTTACCATTTTGTACTTCTTTCATATACTGCTTATTCATAGAACCATATGTGCATATTTAATCTTTTGAGACAGATTTGTGTATTCTTGTCAATAGTTCTTGTATTATGTATGTATGTATGTATTTACCAACACCTCTAAATGGGCAGGATGTGACACAAGATCAATTTTTTAAACAGAGATTAACAGGTTTGAATCTAGAGTTTTTACCAAGGCTAAAGTACCAGTCTACCCCACTATTTTACCTGTAGTTGGGGGGAGAATAGTTGGATTCATACCTTTCCCAAGGGTATTAGCTCCTTATGAAATGCAAACATCCTTGTCCAGGATTTGAACTTGGATCACTGTGACCATTTCCTTTGATGATAACCATTACACTACAAGCACATCACTGTATTATGTATGTATTAAATGTTTCTATATGTATAAATGAGCGTAGCTTCTTTCTGTTGATTCAGTGTTAGTATATCATGGGAGTGTGGGTCCTGGTTATCTTCCGATGGCTGTTTTTATTCTCATCTATAGAAGCCACTCTTATAGATGAGCAGCAGTAGTTCCCCGATCGAACTGACGATCCTGAGCGTTAAGTCGCAAAACTCATGTCCAGGACTAGGTTAAGTATTGAGTTTGGCCATCAATGGGTTTATTCAAAAACCTTTACGTCCATCATGCTGCTTCCCATGTGTACGTAAAAAAAAAAAAGAATAAATAAATGGGGGAGGGGAGCTTCTGATCTGACCGATAAAATGAAATGCAGTTTCTTCCAGGCAGCGGTCTTATCGATACTGCTGTATGGATGCACTACTTGGACGCTAACTAAACGGCTGGAGAAGAAGCTAGACGGCAATTACACAAGAATGCTGCGAGCAATATTGAACAAGTCCTGGCGGCAACTCCCCACAAGAGACCAACTATATGGCCACCTGCCTCCCATCATGAAAACTATCCAAGTTAGACAAACCAGACATGCAGGACACTGCTGGAGAAGCGGGGACGAGCTCATAAGTGATGTACTCCTATGGACCCCCACATATGGCCGGGCAAAAGCAGGACGACCAGTTCGAACATACATTCAGCAACTATGTGAGGATACGGGATGTAGCTCTGAAGACCTGCCGGAGGCGATGAACAATAGGGAGAAGTGGTGAGAGAGGGTCAGGGATATCTGTGCTAGCGGCACGACATGATGATGATGATGATATCATGGGATAAACTAATGCTAACATAGGACCTAGGTAAGTGGGGATTTGGTTTGGTTTGGTTTGTTGGGTTTTATGGCATATCAACCTTTGTAGGTCATTTAATGCCAAATCCATTTTCATATAAATAATCAGTTCTATTGAAAACAGTTCAGTTTAGCATAAGTACACAGTTTAATTGTCAAAAACATTTCCATTTCAAACAATTCAAGCAGTTATATGTAACAATTCAGTTAAGTGTAAATACAGTTTTAATGTCGAAAAACAGTTCTGTTTGAAATAATTCAGTTAAGCGTAAGCACGCAGTTTAAGTGTAAGTACGGTTTAATTGTCAAAAACGTTTCTATTTCAAGCTATTCAGTTTACTCAATTCATTTTAGCATAAGTATGCTGTTAGTTCTATTTAACCCATAGATAGGGCCCTATCAGGTGCTACCACTCCGGGCTAGAGTGGACCTGGGAGCAATGGCAATGAAGGGGTACTCCGCATTCCCCAAAGCTCCAGCACTGCTGGAACCTCACCATCAGATTGTTTAGTGTCATATCCAGGACACTCGTTGTGGGGGGGGTCTTACCCCTCTGCAGAGAAGCAGTTGGTGTATTCTACAGCCCCAGCTGACTGGGCAATGGGGATTTGGGAAACAACATAAAATACTAATAATTGAAATGTTAAAATGATGTGTAGGCAGCGGTTACCTTAGCTTTTTGTATTAAAGAAAAAAAAAAATCTTAAAGTAGCCTTTATGAACATTACCATATTTACCCAACCCCTCTGCTCAGGCAGGATATTACACAAGGTCAATTTTTAAGCAGTGTTTAACAGGTTTGAATTCAGAGTTTTCCTTCTCCTAGACTAGTTGCCTCACCAAGACTGAAGAACCTAGTCTGCCCTACTATTTACCCATAGCTGGAGGGAGAATAATTGGATTCATACCTTTCCCAAGGGTATTAGTACTATGCGAAATGCAATCAGTCTCGTCCAGGTTGGAACTCGTGTTTCCTTGTCCATTTCCTACGACAATAACCATTACACCACGGGCACCTCCAAGCCTTTATGAACATCACCTTATAAAATGCGCAGGTCATAAGTAATTGAACAAGCACAAAATGTTTTAAATTGCCTTAGATTGTGAGTGTTGTAATTCAGTTTTTGAGTTTTTAAGAAACTTGAACAACCAGTTCCACCATTGAGTTAGGAAAACAAATACTGACTCTATCATTGTAATTGTGGTAGAACTCTCTCACTTGGGAGCTCAGATCTGGTTGTCTTGTGTCGTATTTATTACTGTTACCTCCTTGAGCAGCTATGATTGGCAGCAATTAAGATTCTGAACAATTATTACAAGTTTGGCAAACATTCCAAGTAGGAATCTTTGCAAAAGTGAGAAGTGTGCAACAAATCTAAAATCTGGGAGAGGCTTAGACCTTATTGAACAAGTCTCTCTCACTCTCTTTATGTATATATAAATATATAAATATACAGAGAGAGAGTGAGAGAGAGAGAGAGAGAGAAAGAAAAGAGAGAGGGAAATAGAAAAGGAGAAGAGAAAGAGAGACAGAAAGAAAAGGAGAGAGAGGGGAAGAGAAAGAAAAGAGATAGAGAAAAAGAAAGAAAGAAAGAGAAAAAGAGAAAGAAAAGGAGAGAGAGAAAAGAGTAAGACTGATTGAGAGAGAAAGAGAAGACTGAGAGAGAGAGAAAGAAAGAAAAGAAAGGGAGAGAAAAAGAGAGAGAGAGAGAGGGAGGGAGAGAAAGAAAAGATAAAGAAAGAGAAAGAGAGAAAGAAAGAGAGAAAGAAAAGAGAAAGAGAGAATGAGAGAGAAAGAGAAAGAGAAGACTGAGAGAGAGAGAAAAAAGGAGAGAAAGAAAAGATAAAGAAAAAGAAAGAGAGAAAGAAGAGAGAGAGAGAAAGAAAAGGAGAAAGAGAGAGAGAGAAAGGAAAGAGAGAGAGAGAGAAAAAAAGAGAGAGATATTAAAAGACAAGAAACAAAAAAGTGAGCATAAAACTATCTTTATTTCACATAACAAAAGTATATAACATGGAAGAGTACTGTAAAATATACGCATATGTATATATATATATATATATATATAAACATATATATATATATATGTATATTTAAAAGTGTTTTTTAAACTGGCTCATTACCATATATTAACATGGAAGAAGTGAAACAATGTCATTTACAAAAGGGAGATTACCATTACAAGACTAAACATTTCCCAGGGTATTAAAAAATATTTTTTTTACCATACTAGTTAGTCTAATCCGCTATTCATTATTATTTCTTTTTAAAATTTTTTATTTGATTTCAATTTGATTTTTAAAAAGATTTTTTTTTTTACTGCATCTCCCCTTTGTGAGATATTTCGAAATAACCAGGTCCGCTCACAACGTTTTAAGCCGTGAGCATCTGGAATTTTATTTAAGGGGCAGTTTGTATGTTCCTTCTTTTTACTTAAAACGGTAGTAGCATACAGCGGCAGTAGTAGTGGTGGCAGTAAGAAGGCAAACAAGAAAGATGGAACGGATTTTCCAGTGAGCATAAGAAGAACGTAAAAGTCTATGAATACGCTCAACTTGTTCCCGGGTATAATCAACGTTGGTGCTGTTGTCAATAATATAATTTGCCATTTCACACTTGTCATCAAGGCTGATCTGTGCACGGATGCGGACAAGGGCCTCCTCGTTGGTGAATTCATTTCGGCTTGTCAGCCGTTCAATTTGTTGTTCCTCAGTGCTGAAATCGAAGAAATTAATCATTATAAATATCAGAGAAAAAAATAGAGATTCCATGATTTGGTTAGTACTATATAATACAATATTTAGTTTTAAGTGACATTCTCTTATGGACTCCTACACATGGACACACCAATGCTGGCTGATTAGCAATGACTTAAAAGGGAGAGGTCCTAGTGGAGCAATGATTAAAGTGCTGGACTGTGGAATCGTAGTAAGTGAGTTCGTACTCCAGTCTTTCTATTATATCCTCTTTTGGACAAATATCCTTGGGAAAAGTATGAACCTTCTAATCCTCCTATCTATGGGTTAAATAGTATCACGGCTGTTCTTCTAGAAGGATGGCTTTGGCAATAAATAACCATAGAAGGTTGATATACCATAAAAACAAACAAACAATGACTTACATCAGGTCTGTGTAGACACCGGACGCAGTCTTGCAGATCTGCCATGAACAATGAATGACAAGGATGGATGGAGAGATCCAAGAGACTCTGTGCTATCAGCACAACTTGAGATATATATATATATATATATATATATATATATATACATATTTACCAACCGCTCCGCTCGGGCAGGATAGGACATAAGGTCAATTTTTATGCGGAGTTTAACAGGTTTGAATTCAGAGTTTTCCTTCTTCTAGACTAGTTGCTTCACCAAGGCTGAAGAACACAGTCTGGCCTACTATTTGCCCTTAGCTGGAGGGAGAATAATTGGATTCATACCTTTCCCCAGGGTATTAGTGCCATGCAAAATGCAATCAGTCTCGTCCAGGATTTGAACTCGTGTTTCCTTGTCCATTTCCTACGACGAAAACCATTACACCATGGACACCTCCTATATATATATGTATATATATAAAGAGAGAGAGAGAGAGAGAGAGAGAGAGAGAGAGAAAGAAAGTGGGAAATGGTAGATTTTGATGAATTTGGCAAGATGATAAAAATAAGTTGAAAAGTGGATAAATCAAACACTTAGAACGGGTTTTGTAGTAATATTTTGTTCTTTATTCAAGGAAGAATTTCTTATTTCTCTCTCTCTCTCTCTATATATATATATATATATATATCTTTCTCTCTCTTTCTCTAACTCTTTATATATATATATGTATATATATATATATATATATAATTGAAAAACCCAACAAACCATTATTTGGCTATTATAAATTTATTTCAGCTCGCAACTGAATAAGAGCAACCAATCTGTTTCAGATAGTCATCACACAATGGATAGAAATAAATCTTTAAAAATTAAAAAATATGTTTTTCTTTGGATACTTACTTGTTTAAAAAATGGGGTTGGGGCAAAAGACATGGACTAGAAGTTGGTGTCAAAACTAGATGTAATGTTATCTGGCATCATGTTCCTTCATGTAACTAAAAAAACTTTTAACGCAACTCACAAAATGTTCAGCAACAAAAATCTTGTCAATAAATTATTTTACGAAAAAAATCTCTCCATCTTTTTCATTGATTCATTAAGGAAAACTTGATGACAAACATTATTACTCATATCAAACTTATCTTGTTTTGTTCAAAAAGAATTTTTATAGGCCCTATTCGATTTACATTCAAGATTAAAATTTAATCTTTATTTCATTTACCAATATTTTTATATATTTTGTATTCTGAATAATGTTATTCTAATTCCCATTAAAACCATTAATATCATTAATTATTATAATATTATTATTATTATTATTTATATGCATAAAGTTGGATTTGGTCAAAAGCGAAAAATCTTCAGCATGAATAAAATGCATGCAGAACCACCATTCCTGTGTGATAACGTAACATCAAGAAATGGTTACAGTAAGCACATAATGACATCAATGGCCTAAAGTAAACACGTTTTTAAAATCACAAACTGCACTAAAAATGAACATGGATGTACAATGTAATCTCTGCTTTTAGTTGATCTGGTATATATATATATATATATAGATGATTCTTTTAAATACCCTGTCCGGTGGCAAAAGCTGCTTGGTAGCACCAGCAGTGACAGTACTGCCTTGAGCTACCGAAGGTGAGTTATCACCCCTGGTTGGCAGCTGATGAGAATAGGGTATTGCATGTGCTTTCATAGGTTATATGATGAAAAAAAAATTGTCAGCTGAAATATATTTATAATAGCCAAATGACAGTTTGTGTTTTTTCAATTATATGGAAATACCTGCATGAAATTTATATATCAATTATCATACATTGAGCACTCCTGGAGATTTATAAGAATCTTCTTATATATTCTCAAAAAGAATCATTCCCAACTCATCTTCTTTGGATATTTTAAATATATATATATATATGAGGATCATTAAGTAAGTTTCCAGACTTTCTTCGTATGGGCACTTTTATTGATAGTACACACATGAAACACTAGTCCCCTTCAAAGTAAGCTCCTCCAGCTGCAATGCACTTGTTGTACTGTTCCAACAACTTTTGGAAGGCCCCATCAAAGTCCTCTTGTGTGAGCGTGTCAATGACCTTCATCACAGCCTCTTTCATCTCCTCAATTGTCTCATAATGACAGCCTCTGAGCTTAGGGAATAACCAAAAGTCACAGGGAGCAAGGTCTGGACTATAGGGAGGCTGAGGAACTGTCTTGATGCCCATCTTGGTCAAATAGTCTGTGACAAGGATGGAGTTGTGGACTGGTGCATTGTCCTGGTGGAAATGCCACTGACCCGATTTGAAGAGTGCTGGTCTCTTCCCGACGGAATCTCTTGCTGAACTCCCTTAAAACCTCAACATAGTATATTCCTTGTTGACTGTTTGTCCAGTAGGAACCCAGTGCATGTAGATCATGCCAGTGCTGTCAAAAAAAGGTATCATCAAAAATTTGTGGGTGGATTTGCTCTGTCTGGCCTTCTTGGTTCTTGGAGAGCCAGCGGGGCTTCCACTGGGAACTCTGTCTCTTGGTCTCTGGGTCATAGCAGTAGATTCAGCTTTCATCGCATGGCATTTTTTCCAAGTTTAAAACAGAATTTTATTGCATATCATTCTTCTAAAGTCCAGTTTGCATTTTTGAAATTCACCAGCTGTGACAATCAGGTTTTAGTAGGGTGTATTCCCATTCCTGCTGTAGCCATTCATTTGAACGTGAAATCATAAAAATTGGTCAGTCATCTCATAAGATATATAGCAATATGATATTGAATTTTCAAGAGTCTATGACAATTTTAAATGCCTGTACAAAAAAAGTCTGGAAACTTATTGAATGCACCACATTTCATTGGCCTAGTGGGTAGAGTGTTTGCCAATGGCCCAGGAAAGTGGGGTTCAATTACAGGTCGAGTTATACCAAAGACTCAAAAAATAGTACTTGATGCCACCTTGTTTAACATTCAGCATTATAAGGTACAGATCAAGGGTAAAGGAAAGGAGTACTGCCCTCCACTACACCTTGGTGTAGTAGTTAATGAAAAGGGAGCCTCTCAGTTACCCTCAACTATAGTCACCAACTTTACTTTACTTACATAGGATAGTGTAATGGTTAGCAAGCTTGACTAGCAAACCTGCAAAAGTGAGTTTGAGTCTCATTGGGTGCCCCATTCATTCGACCTTGATCCACATCTAAGCAAAAAGCTTAGTAAATTACTACTTTACTTACATATATATATATATATATATATATGTGATGGACTCTCCTGTTGATCTTGAAGTATCAGGATCCAACAGTTTCATGGTTTGGTTTCTTTGTTTAATGGCATATTAACTCTTTTTAGGTTATTTAATGCCAAAGCCATTCTCCTAGAAGAACAGTAGTGGTACTATTTAACCCATAGCTGGGAACACTTTCATTAAAGGTAGGAGCTGTAAGACTACCTACAGAGGTGATTGGTTTATAGTAGTTTGCTTTAGTTTACTTTTCTAATGGCAAATCAACCTTTATGGGTTCTTTAATGCCAAAGCCATTCTTGTAGAAGAACAGGAGTTATATGATTTAACCCATGACTGGAGGAATAAAGGAATCTATACCTTTCCCAAGAGTAATAGTCATGGGGTCTTCCTCTGTTTATAGTGGTAAAAGCCTATATTTGCATTTATCCAGCTCTTCTACCATGAACAGGATTCAACACAAAGTCAGTTTTTAAGAAGAATAAATCTGGTTTAGATTTAGAGTCCTCCTTCTCCTAGACTAGTTGCCTTACCAAGGCTAGAGAATCTAATCTACTATTTTCATCCATAACTGGAACCAGGGAGAAAAGATGGATTTGTGTCTTTCCAAAGAGTATTAGCACAAAGAAAAAAATAAACAGCCTTGACCAGAGTTTAAACCAATGTTGCCAATCCCATTTCCTATGACAACGGACGTTACACTAAGTCCGCTTATGTTGGACAAGACATATATCTCATCTACTGAAATTGATGTCAGTATAAACATAGGAAAGACATAGACTGTTATCGACTGGTTATAGATCATATGGAAATCGGATCTCTCTGATAAAATAAAATGGGGTGTCTTCCAAGCTGTAGCCATATCAGTGCTATTCTATGGCTGCACCATTTGAACTCTAACGAAAGGCTTGGAGAAAAAGTTAGATTAGAACTACACAAGAATGCTGCATGCTGTTTTGAAAAAATCCTGGAAGCAGCCCACCACAAAATAGCAGCTGTATGGCTACTTGCCTCCCATCTCTGCTGAAGAAGAAGAGATGAAATCATAAGGAGAGAGCCTTCTTCTGCTAAGAAGTGGTGCTCACTATATTTGACCCCCCACTCCTGGGGATTGAGCACTCTGGCGAAGGAATTGACGGCTGCCACTTGCGTAATGAAAAGCTCTTCTAATTAATTGAGCACTCTCATATCTGGTAAGACAAAATGTAAACAAGTAAAAGATACTATATAATGCCTTATAACTCCTGAGTTGACGTACACTGACTGATGGCTGAGTGGTATGATACTAAGTCTAATGTAAAGTTGGGTGGGTCTCAATCCCAGCTTGAAGCATCCTACGTATCTAACCACACTGAATAGTTGTGATATAATGAAACAGTCTGTCTGTGGATGACAATACATACATATATATATATATTCATTATCTGTAATATTCATATATATATATATATATATATATATATATATTCATTATCTACTATATTCATTATCTGCTATGTTCATATATATATATATATATTCATTATCTGCAATATTCATAAATATATATATATATATTCATTATCTGCTATATTCATATATATATATATATATATATATTCATTATCTGCTATATTCATATATATATATATATTTAAAATTTCATGATAAAAGATTCTTGTCTAAGTGAAGTAAAAAAAAAATTCTTTGTTGAGGAGAGGGGGCTACAATCAAGTCCGATGCTTACTGGCAGAGTAATCTTTGCTCTCCTCTCCTCTTCCTTCTCTCACTTCTCTTTTATTTCTTCACTTCGTCCATCCATCTGTCTCTCTGTCTCGCTACTTGGACAAACAGCCTCCTCCCTGATCTGCCAAAGTTTTTTTCCTATTTATTCAGGCCAAAGCCTACCCATCCGAGCACTTAGCGACATAATGCCAGAACCAATCAAAAGAGGGGCATGGTGGAGAAGAATAGACGCTCTCTTCCTCTCCCGTAAGTCGTCTGTTTCTGGTACAATTCCGAGTTTCTCTCTGACAGATGATGCACGGCATGAACCTTATCCTTTTTCATTGCAGGTTAGCATAATGGCTGTTATACTAAGTAAATTTCTCTTCTTCGTGACTTTCATTCCAATATTATGGTATACTTGAGTTTTTGAAAATGCGGTATAAAATTGTTTTCAGCAATTTGATAGATGAAACATCTTTGCTTTTGAAATCTAGTTAAATTTTAGGAAAAAAAAATTGTTTACAATTCCAATACTGTCAGCTAAACCTGGCCATCTAGTATAATTACTTGATTATAATTAATCTTATTATAATTGATTATTATTATAATTACTTACCAATCAACAACCAAGGTGTATTTAATGTATGGCAACATTGATCCACTCTCAAATAGCAAAGGAATGTCAAGGATAACAAATTGATATCCTGGAAAGATAAAAGAAAACAGAAAATGAAAAACAAGAAATAAAAACATCCAATAAGGTTTTCATTTCACTTGTGAATAAAAGATTTTGAATTGCTAAAAAGGGTTTGTCATGATTTATTTGATTGGTTGGTTGGTTTTATGGCATATCAAGCCTTGTTGCATTATTTAATGTCAAGGTAAGTCTTTTTTTTTGCAAGTAAATACTATTCCCTTTTGACATGCAATGGAGACAGTTTCCAGCAGTGTCCTACATGTCATGTTCGTCTTACTTGGATGGTTTTTGAGACTGGAGGTAAGTGGCTGTACAGATGTTTTGTCAGTGGTCGCTTTGTGCAAATTATTGATATTAGATAGGAATATTTAAAACCATTTAACTGCATGCAAATTACTGATATTAGATAGGAATACTTGCAACTCTGTGCAGAAATTATTTGCATTAAGTATAGTTACTTGAGGCTATAATTGTTTACACAGGATTATTATTATTAGTAACTGGCTCATTGGCCTAGTGGGTAGAGTGTTTGCCAATGGTCCAGGAGACTTGGTTTCAATCCCAGGTCGCATCATACCAAAGACTTTACTTGATACCACCTTGCTTAATATTCAGTGATATAAGGCACGTATCAAGGGTAAGGTGGAGCAATCCAGGGAAAGGAGTAGTGCCCTCTCCTACACCTGGGTGTAGTAGCTATTGAAAAGGGAGACTTCTGGTCACCCTTGACTATGGTTGCCGACTTTTATTTTATCATTATTAGTTATTTGAAACCATGCAATTGTTTGAAAAATAAAGACCGAATTTGGTTTAATTCAGTTGTTTTGTTTAATGGCATATAAACCTTTGTGGGTTATTTAATGCCAAAGACATCCTTGTAGAAGAACAGTAGTGTATTATTAAACCCATAGCTGGAGGGATAAGAGGGTTCATATCTTTCCCAAGGGTATTAGTCGGAACATGAATGTAATAGCACTACAGGAATTTGAACTTTATGGCATATCAAGCCTTGTTGCATTATGTAATGTCAAAGTTAGACTTATTTTCTTTTTTTGTAAGTAAATACTATTCCCTTTTAATATGCAATGGAGACGGTTTCCAGTTTAAGTCACTTTTGAAATGACTACAAACAAAACACAGGGACAAACTCTATCATAAATTAGTCTCTATGTAATAAGCAAGCTATATGTAGCCAAAAGCCGAGTTGGAAATCCATTGAAGCTTTGATTGGTTGGTTGGTTTCTTTGTTTAATAGCACATCAACTATAATTACTCCCAGGTCTACTCTGGACCGGAATGGTCAAATAGAACAAACTATGTGCAAACAAATGACTAGTGTTAAATTGTGACTGTTATATAGCAATACTTAAAAACAAAAAAATTGTGACTGTTATATAGCAATACTTAAAAACAAAAAAAAAGTTTAGGTGCATCAAATCTATCCTAGTAGAAGAATAGCAGTTGTTCTATTGAGTTGAGTCGTAAATAATTTTTGTTTCAGTAAAATATAATTTATTTATGAATGAATTTCAATCACTAGTCTATTTGCCATTATTTTGAATTATCTCTGATTAGGTAACTTGTTGATTCTATTCCAATAAAATTCAACTGGTTTCAAGCTCAAGAAGTTTTGCACAAATATTTTCACCTGATTTTCTTAAGAAAATTTCTTGTCATTTAGAGCATTTTAAAGAAAATGAAGTCCAAGGGGAAGTGTATATAGTGGATAGGGTAGAACAGACCAAACAAAATGCAATATTTTTTCTTACTTGATTCTTTCTGTATGTGGCCTTATATTATTATCAATATTATTATTACTTCTACTCACAAATGCAGGGCGTTTTGTAAGAAGGTTACCATTACCCACCTCAAACATTATTTGAATGAGAAGAAAACAATTTGGACAGTTGTAGCAGAGGAAATATATTCTGGCTAAATATTTCCTCATGCAGGACAATGCAAAACAAAATTCACACCATTATTTGTCTAAATTTCTAAGATAAAGCAAGATAACTTTTATCACTATTGACCTCATCTTTATTGTTATAATCACAACGTTTCGACCAATATGTCCTTTGACCTACTTCAGGTGTTTCATGTTCAACTTGGGAATCTATACAGAATCTTAAACCGAACTCTTTATTTGAACCAGATTCTGTGTGGACCCCTGAATTCGACATGAAACACCTGAAGAAGGCTGAAAGACATACTGGCTGAAATGTTGTGATTATAACAATAAAGATAAGGTCTATCCTCCAAATATTCTAGGTAATAATAATTCACAACATGTTAATAAAAACATTTCATTGCCTGAGTAAATTTAAAAGTAAAGATACAGAAGAGACATGAAATACTAAAAGAGTACATCAAGAAATTATGTAAAAAAAGTTGTCCCAATGAGATTGAAAGTTGGTTGGTTGGTTGTTTGGGTTTTATGGCATATCAACCTTTGTAGGTCATTCAACACCAAATTCTGTCTATATATACATACATATTCAACCAAAAAATTCAAAACGAGTATTAAGATAGGTAGAATTTTCTATTAGCAGGATTTCATTTGTTTGCACAAGATAAACCAGTTTTAAGTTGCCATATTTCTTGGTACAACTCTGTCTCTCTCAAGAAGGACGGAATGTCATCTATTTTGACGTTCTCAAACAGATCAGAGATTGAAAGCGTCTTCAATCTAAGTTGAGAGTCCTTAATTACGTATGTATGAGAAAGTATGTATTTGAAATGGAACTGATTTGTATGCGCAGCTAAATTGTTTGAAATAGAACTGTTTTTGACATTGAAACTGTAATTATGCTAAACTAAATAGTTTAACTTAAAATTGTTTGACTAAACTGAATAGCTTGAAATAGAAATGTTTTTGACAATTAAATGGTGTATTTACATTTAAACTGCGTGCTTATGCTAAATTGAATTATTTGAATCAGAACTGTTTGACTAAACTGAATAGCTTTAAATAGAAATGTTTTTTGACGAACTGTGTACTCATGCTAAACTGAATTGTTTGAAATAGAACTGTTTATTTGTATAAAAATTGATTTGGCATTAAATAACCTACAAAGGTTGATATGTCATAAAACACAAACAAATAAACAATCATTTGACACACAAAGGATGTAATCTCTACACTATTAAAAATAATTCAAGAATAAAAGGAATGTTTGCATTTATAGTTTACTGATTTTTTTCTCACTTTGCACCTGCCATTCTGAATATTTCCTCTTGATGACGAATGAAGGATGCTATAGTTTTTTGCAAAGGACTGGCAGTTTGGAACCCAGCTATAATGGTGAGATTTACAGTTGAATGACCAATATTTGTTGCATTATTTTCCTAATCTTGCCTACATTTGATTTCTGTCTTATCTTTTCTGGTGTCAGTGAGGACTTTAGCTGGTGTAGAAAAATACTAAATACGATATACCAGCAGTTGAATACTAGTTTATATCGTTCTTAGTTTTTATTATTTTATTTTCTATTTGCATGCATTAGTGCTTAATTATCTCCCTTAGAACCTTGCCTTCAAAAGAACTAAAAGAAACAATAAAATTAAATCTATATTGAAAGAAAAAAACTTTTTGAAGGAAATTCACGTTTACTTAAACCATTTCTAATAAAATAGCATTTAGAAAATGAGAAAACTTGGTGAGCCGAATCAAATAGTTTTTTTTAACAAAAAAAAGAGAAAAAACCCTACAAATGATAAATTTCTAACAGTTATCTCCCTTTACATACTTCTTCGATTCAGATTTTATTTGTGTTTGTTTCACCTCTTTGGTTAAAATAAAATTTATTCTCTCAAAATTTTACTTAATATTGAGAAAAATAAATCATTTTTGCTAAAAGGAAAAAAATATCATATAGATATAATTTACCAGGGTTACTTGATAAAAAAGGTTAATAAATCAATAGAGATTTTAATTAATTTCCAATAAATATCTGAAAAATTGTTCTTCAAAATAAAGCACGCAAAAAGTATGCTGCATTTGCAACTGTCAAATCATTACTTGGTTAATGTTCTCCCTCAGTCATTTAATGTTCTCCTTCCATTTAACCCTGATATTACATCTTTTTATGATTACAAACAAAAATACCAGATGTCTCATTAATAAATTATGATGGTTACCTAGTGAATTTTGCAGTTTTTTATTCTGTCTTTTACAGATTGCAGTCGCTGTCTCATTTGAGTTAAACTTTGTGGACCACAGGGAGAAAAGGCCAGAAGACGCTAGTGTAAAAGAAGAGGTAATTACCTTTGAAAAATAATTTGATGATCCTCCAGATCATTCGATTACGAATGAGAGGATGGATTATGGAGTTGAGTAATTGCCGTTTTTCGGGCTGATTGAAGATTATCTTGGCAACATATTTTCTATCCAGTTCTCCTGTAGGCGAAAATGCTTCTGGTCCAAAATGTTTTTGAATTCTTTTCCAGCCAGCGGTTCCTGGTTTGACAACTGAAAATAAAATCATATTTTAGAATAGGTTTACAAAGAACAAAGGGAATTATATACAGGGTGTGTGCATAATTTGAAGCCATACCTTTACTGGGCTAATGGAATGCCTGATGGTGGGAAAGATGTTTTAGTCAAGATTTCACTTCCAATAGATCAATATTAGCATTAGTGTACCTGTGATATTGTTGAAAATATATTGGGATATTACTCAACATTTTCGTATATTAAGCACTGTAAAGATTTTACAGTTTAGAGGCACATTTTGCATTTAATTTTAAGGACTGTAGAATATTCCGACTGTATCTCTGCAGAGGGGTAACACCCCACCAATGAGTATCCTGGTAATAACATTAAACTATCTGATGGCGAGGCTACAGGCTTGGAGATTTAGGGAATGTGGATCATTGCCATTACTCCCAGGTCTACTCTGGACCGGAATGGTCAAATAGAACAAACTATATGAAAACAAATGATTAGTGTTAAATTGTGACTGTTATATAGCAATACTTAAAAACATTTTACTGTGTACAAAAAAAGTCCAGGTGCATTTAAAAATTTTATCTATAAAATGTATTTATAAATCATTTAATATATATGTATAAAGAAGATTTGGCAATAAATAACCTACAATGGTTGATATGCCATAAAACCCAACCAAACCAAATCCTATATATTTAATATATATGTATAAAGAGGATTTGCCAATAAATAACCCACGATGATTAATATGCCATAAAACCGAACCAAACCAATTCATACATATTTTGATATGCCATCGAACCAAACCAAACCATAAATTATATTAGTGGTGATTCTCACTGGTCGCCCTTGACTATGGTCGCCAACTTTATTTAACTTTTTACATCACTAGTTGATCCCCAAAAGTGTGTATCTCGATAATGAAACTTTGAAAAATTGTATGTTGTGCCTGAAAGAAAAATATGATTTTATCCTATTTATCAACCCCTCCGCTCGGGCAGGATATGACACAAGGTCAATTTTTTAAGCGGAGTTTAACAGGTTTGTATTCAGAGTTTTCCTTCTCCTAGACTAGTTGCCTCACCAAGGCTGAAGAACCCAGTCTGCCCTACTATTTACCCATAGCTGGAGGGAGAATAATTGGATTCATACCTTTCCCAAGTGTATTAGTGCTATGTGAAATGCAATCAGTCTCGTCCAGAATTTGAACTTGTTTTGCTGTGTCCATTTCCTATGACGATAACCATTACACCACAGGCAGACTAACAAACCTCCATTTACCAACTCCTCTGCTCGGGCAGGATATGACACAAGGTCAAATTTTTAAGCGGAGTTTAACAGGTTTGTATTCAGAGTTTTCCTTCTCCTAGACTAGTTGCCTCACCAAAGCTGAAGAACCTAGTCTGCCCTACTATTTACCCATAGCTGGAGGGAGAATAATTGGATTCATACCTTTCCCAAGTGTATTAGTGCTATGTGAAATGCAATCAGTCTTGTCCAGGATTTGAACTCGTGTCACTGTGTCTATTTCCTACGACGATAACCATTACACCACGGGCACCTCCAAAATATAATTTTATAAGCTTTTCAAACACAAGTTAATTGCCAAATAAAAGATTAGAATTAGCCGTGAGATGCTCCTAGTTAATATTTACTTTGCAATTTGTTGGCTGGTTGGGTTTTATAGCATATCAACCCTTGTAAGTTATTCAATTCCAAATCCTGTTTATATATATACATATATATGATTTGTAAACAAATAGTCTGTAGGTAACATTTTAAACCAGCCAGAGCTCATTTGTTTGCACACAGTGAAATAGTTTCAATTATTCCTATGTAACACGAATAATGTTGTATAGCCGTGATACAAATATAAGCGGAAACATAATCAAACATAATATACGAACTTCAATGAACGAACGAACACACTTCTTTATAAAAATATATCCCTCACACTTTGTTCTCAAAAGGATGATGTTTGCTGTGTGTGAGAGATGAGCTGGAGACAGGGACAGACTGCTATATTGACCCAAGTTCTTCTCGCAACCATAGCAGCACTTCTTCTTCATCTTGATTGGGGTTGCTCAACCGTGGGTCACTGAGGGCCCAACTGTCTTGAACCATCTGGGCACCTGGTTATATTATTGTCTAACGCCCACCTGCTTCTGCTGTTCTTCCGCTAATTTACACAGGTGCATCTCTTGATTGATGACTTGGTCGAGGGTCAATATATAACAATAACTCTCTTTATTCTAAATCATTTGTTTGCACTCAATTGAATGGTTTCAAGTATTGCTATGTAATACAAGCAATTTAACATCAGTCATTTGTTTGCACATAGTTAAATGGTTGTAAATATATATAAATGATTTGTAAGTGAATAGTTTGCTGGTAATTTTATTTTTAAATGAGTCTGAGCTAATTTGTTTGCTTACAATTAAGTCTCGGGCCATTGCCCTAATGAGTAGAGTGTTTGCCAACGGTCCAGGAGACTGGGGTTCAATCCCAAGTCGAGTCATACCAAAGACTCAAAAAATGGTACTTGATGCAGCCTTGCTTAACACTCAGAATTATAAGGTGGGGATCAAGGGTAAAGTGGAGCAATTCAGGGAAAGGAGTAGTACCCTCTCCTACACCTCGGTGTGGTAGCTATTGAAAAGGGAACCTGCAGGTCACCCTCGACTAAGGTCGTCAACTTTACTTTATTGTTTGCAGTTAAATGGTTTCAAGTATTCCTAACTAACACTAATAATTCTATTTAATATTAATCATTTGTCTATACATGATAATTTCAAGTATTGCCCACACTAATACTTTAATTTGCATACAGTTAAATTGCTTCAAGTATAGCTATTTGACACTAATAAAATAAAGTTAGCGACCTTAATCGAGGGTGACCCGAAGGCTCCCTTTTCAATAGCTACTACATCAAAATGTAGTGGAGGGCGTCACTCCATTCCCTAGATTGCTCCACTTTACACTTGATCCTTACCTTATAATGCTGAGTGTTAAGCAAAGCGGCATTAAGTACCATTTTTTGTATGACTCGACCTAGGATTGAACCCCAATCTCCTGAGCCATAGGCAAACACTCTACTCTTAAGGCCAATGGGCCGGTAATAATTCCATTTAAACTATTCATTTATTTACGCACAGTTAAATGGTTCCAAGTGTTTCTATCTAACATGAATAATTCTATATAGTATTAATCATTAGTTAGCACACAGTTAAATAGCTTCAAATATTGCTATCTAACATCAATAGTTTTATTTGCACACAGTTAAATGGATTCAAGTGTTGCTATGTAACACAAACAATCTAATTCAACATCAGTCATTTGTTTGTGCACAGGTAAATAGTTATATTTGATTCAGGGATGGGACTGTTACAGCTACTACCACTCTGAGTTAGAGTGGACTTGGGAGTAATGGCAATGAAGGAGTACTCCACAATCCCCATAGCTCCAGTTCTGGAGCCTCACAATCAGATAGTTTACTGTCATATCCAGGACACTTTGGTGTCAGATTGAATCACATGACTTATGGCATCCACATTATAGTCATGTGACTCAGAAAGTGTATAAAAGAAGAGTACAGTACTTCAATTGAATCAGTTTGACATGTGGATTTCCAGCTCTTTGGATAATTGTAGCAGTGAAACTTCGAGTAGTGAGTTTTTATCCTGCCTTATGTTTACATTTTTTTATAAATGATATATTATAATACTGCTCTACCCTTTTGTGCATTGAGCACTGTAAGGATTTTATGAATTTAAGGTGCATTTAGCGTTAAATTTTAACCATAATATATATAAGTTGGGCGGCTACCTGAAGGCTCCCTTTTCAATAGCTACTACACCGAGAGGTAGGGGAGGGTGTAATTCCTTACCCTTGATCCATACCTTATAATGCTGAGTGTTAAGCAAAGAGGCATCAAGTACCATTTTTTGAGTCTTTGGTACGACTTGATTTGGGATTGAACTCTGGTTTCCATGGCCATTGGCAATCAATATATATATATATATATATAGATTGTTATTGGTCCAACCAAAGAAAAGTAAACATTCTAAGATAAATAGGCCCACAAATAATTTCAAATTTGATATTCAGGTGTTTTTTTATTATTATTCCATGCCATTTCAGTCCGCATCAGGCAAAAATATTCAAACACAAATTACATCACATAAATTTGATACAGAATGCCAACAATGTATATATAGAAACAGCATGACCGCTCCCTTTCTCTCTCCCCCACAAAACTTCAAGGCCTTGTACCTTCCTTATTGTAAAAAAAAAAATGAAAAAAAAAGGGAATAATGCCAACAATGGAAATAAAATGTTAAAAATCTTTTTGAACAATTAACTCCAAAGGAACAGTTACAGACACAAAAACTAGAATTAAATAAAATCAAAACTTATCAAAACACACTTTGATATAAAAACTTAACACTCAGCCAAAATTCAAATGCTGCCTGACAAGGATTGAAATGTCCAAAACAAGTTTCCTAGTTTGTGGGGGAATATTAAAAAGAATCTCTACCATAATTAGAAGTTCCATTACTTATTTTAAAAGTTTCAATTGGATCATTTCTTATTTTTCTTTCTAGTAAAGTAGTTCATCCTAAAAATCTCTAATTCCTCCCTTTAACTGTAATCTTTTACTTTTTTATTTTTATCCATCAAATTTCAATATGGGAGAATCTCTATGGTGTAGTGGTTATCATGTTGACATCGTAGTAAGCAAGTTCAAACTTCAGTCATACTATTGCATTCACTTTTGAACTAATTACCCATGTGAAAGAGATGAACCCTCTTATCCTCACAGTTATGAGTTAAATAGTACCACTGTTATTCTTTTACAAGGATAGTTTCAGCATTTAATAACTCAAAAAGGTTGGGATGCCTTTAAACAAAGACATCAAACCAAACCAAACCAATTTCAATATTACAGTCTAATTTCCATTTGCCAAGTCAGCTGGGGCTGTAGAATACACCGACTGCACCTCTGCAGAGGAGTAAGACCCCCTCCCCAACGAGTGTCCTGGATATGACACTAAACAATCTGATGGTGAGGTTCCAGGGATGTTAGAGCTTTGGGGAATGTGGAGTACCCCTTCATTGCCATTGTTCTCAGGTCCACTCTGTCCTGAAATGGTTGCACCTGATAGGGCCCTATCAATGGGTTAGATAGAACTAAACTTCATACTTATACCAAACTGAATTCTTTGAATTAGAACTGTTTGACTGAACTGAATAGCTTGAAATAGAAATGTTTTTGACAATCAAACTGTACTTACATTTAAACTACGGGCTTATGCTAAACTGAATTGATTAACATAGAACTGTTTTGACATTTAACTGTGTGTAAACAAAATCAGTACTTATACTAAACTGAATTAGCCGAATTAGAACTGTTTAACTAAACTGAATAGCTTGAAATAGAAATGTTTTTGACAATTAAACTGTGTACTCATGCTAAACAGAATTGTTTGAAATAAAACTGATTATTCCTATAAAAATGGATTTGGCATTAAATAACCTACAAAGGTTGATATGCCATAAAACCCAAACAACCAACCAATCATTACTGTATAAATTAAATTTTTATATATTTCTACTGTACTTTGAAATTGTACTGGATATTACTTGCCAATATTGAGAAGACACTTGGAAATTGAAATTCGACAAAGAAAAACATAAAATATTACATATTGGATCCAAATATATCAAAGTTGAATATAAGTTTATCAACAAGGAAAACATAAAGAAGGAATATGATTTCAGGGTTAACTTTGCTGACATTTCAAATTGATGATCATATTTTGCCTATTGTATCAAGAGCAAATGGGATGCTTAGCTGAATGGTGAGAAAATTTATTTCAGGGGAGACAAATGTTGTTTTAAAAATATATAAAACACCAAAAAGACCTCATATAGAATGTTGTATTCACGCCAAGGCTCCAGTGTTGAGACATGGAAATTAGTTGGTTGGTTGTTTGGGTTTTATGGCATATCAACCTTTGTAGGTTATTTAATGCCATATCCATATATAGATAGAAAAAGAAAGAAATGAGTAATACTTATTTGGAACTTAGTGGTAGGGAAGATATTTAGTTGAGTCCCTACTCACCAAGGACCAATATTAGCACTAGTATGTCTGGGATATACTAACACTAAACAAAACAAAAGGAAAGACATAATAAACTCAATTATAGATACAAGATATTTAACCTTTAATAAAGATAAGGCTTCATACAAGATGTGCCACACCATTCCACTATCAACAAGCGTGGTACATCTACTTGCTTGATAAGCTGCAGGCTGACCTTCAAAATGCAGGATTGAGAGTTGTAAGATCTAGCAAGTGAAAGAGAGAGATAGAGACCTTTGCTAAGGAAAGGACAGAGTGGCTTCAAATGAAGAAGGACCAAGTGCCACTGTAGGATGTTTTACAGTGCTACAGAAGTAGAATTTAGTAAAACACATATACATAATATAGTTAGCACGGTTGAGAATTCATTCTACTCTCCAGAGCCAGCGCTGGACTTTGGTTCAGAGAAAGGCTCCGAAAAGGAACAATGGCAGACTTGAAGCTGTAAGTCTCCCGGTTTCAGCTGGGCTACCTCAGAGTGGGTGAGCTGCATTATTGACTCCTTTTGACAAGCTTGGCTCATCAGGCTCACATTGCACTAAGTGAGTTATTGAGCAACATAGATCAGCAGGGTTTGAGCCTTGGTTCGTACCCAACCTTCCCCTCCTCTTATCCCCACTTTAATCAGCCTTCAGGTCATTGACCTTGTGTCAAGCCTTGTCTGGTGGGCGGCAGAGGCAAATACTTAGCACGGTTGATGAGCAAACTTTCATGAATGAGGTTGAGTCTCATTGGGTGCTCCATTCATATAGCCTTGTACCACATCTAAGCAAAAACTTAGTAAATTACAGCATAATTTACATGTTGGTGGCATTACAAGGAAAGAATACGAAAATGTATACCATTAAAGAATTATAAAAGTACTGCAACTAGTCTAGGAGAAGGAAAACTCTGAATTCAAACCTGTTAAACTCCGCTTAAAAAAATGACCGAGCAGAGGGGTTGGGTAAATATGATAAATGTATTGTTCTAATATCAAGCAGTATGTTTGTTTTGCTTTGTTTTGATTTCTTTGTTTAATGGCATATCGACCTTCTAGTTTGGTTTGGTTTCTTTGGTTTTAATGGCATATCAACCTTTGTAGGTTATTTAATGGCAAATCTATTCTCCTAGAAGAACAGTAGTGGTACTATTTAACCCATAGCTGGGAGGATAAGAGGGTTCATACCTTTCCCAAGGGTATTTGCCCGAAAGTGAACGTAACAGCGCGACTGGAGTATGAACTCGCGTACTACGATTCCGCAGGTCATCGCTTTAACCATTACACCACGAGGACACCCCCCTCGACCTTCTAGGATTATCTAATGCCAAAGCCATCCTTCTAGAAGAACAGTAGTGGTACTATTTAGCCCATAGCTTGAAGGATAAGCGGGTTCATACCTTTTCTAAGAATATTTGTCCAAAAGTGAATGAAATAGCGCGACTAGAGTTTGAATTCACTTACTACGATTCCGCAGTCCATTGCTTTAACCATTACACCATGAAAACACCCCCTCAAGCAGTAGTAATTTACGAAGCTCTTTGCTTCGATGTGGCACAAGGCCGAATGAATGGGGCACCCAATGAGACACCCCCTCAAGCAGTATGTGATATAAGATGGAAAAAGTCCTACTTGACAAGTGGGGGTAATATAGTCATGTGGCACCCCTTTTCCTTAGTAGGGGTAGAGATAGTGTCTCTGTTGTACAAAAAACAAAGGCAAATAGAGATCCACAATGGGTTTATGATTTGTCATGTAATACCCAACAAGGCCATCATCATCACCATGTGTTGCCAGCACAGATCTCTCTGATCCTCTCTCGCTACCTGTTTTTATTATTCATTCCTACCGGGAGGTCTTCAGGGCTACAACCCGTATCTGCACAGAGCTGATGTATATAGGTTCTAGCTGGTTGTCCTGCTTTTGCTCGGCCATGTGAAGGGGTCCACATATCATTATTATTATTAGTATTATTTGGATTCCTCTTCACTTCTCTACTTTTGTGAGTCTGGCACAGGGTCATCTCAAAGTATCGCATTATCTCAATTTCTTCTTTGCTTCTCTACCATGGGCAGTCAGGCACAAGGCCATCTCAAAGTATCATATTATCTCAGTTTTTTTCTGCCTCTCCACCCTGGGCAGTCTAGTGCAAGGCAAGAGCAATGTGAAGTCAGGTGGCAGCTTTCTTCTGGTCTTCTGCAACAAATGAAACTGCCTGCTTATATGCATCTTCTCTCTACTGTAGAACGGTGGTTTGCCGAGCTATTGGTAATATCAATTTTCTCCTAATTTGAACTCTAATAATTAATTCCCCCCCATCAATTTCCACCCATCTTTACCCAAAGGGGCTGGTCTTTCCTAATTTGGATTCTACTAATCAATTCGGCTTTCCTCTTCATTTTGTCTTCTACATTCCGTATTTGGTTTCTTCTCACCTTTACCCAGAAACGGGAAGGCCTTTTCTCTTCTTCACTATTTTTCACCTTAACCCATTCCTTACAGCAGGCTGTTAATCTGCCCCGAGAATAATGATGTCAACAGTCATTCAAATCATAATTGTAAAATAAAAATTCCTATGCTTTGAATTAAGAAAAATATTATTTAAAATTTTTTTGTTTCCAAAACCTACCCGACTGTCATCATATCAGGCCCAAACCATTGTTTGAACTCGTGTGTCAACTTGCCAATCAAAATAATAATTCCCCTAATAAATCCAGGTGTGATAAATTTTCCAGTCAAAACAATTCACCTGGGTTTTCCTTCTTTTTCCTTCAGTCAAAAAAAAACAATATATTTTTCCATCTTTCTTTCTCATCAAAAATAACATATTTTTGACTTGTTCTATTCTCATCAAAAGAAAAAAAATATAACCTTCATAAAATTTTTGGTGATATACTGAGTCAGTCTTCCAAAATTCATTTCCGTAAATTCTTCACTTTTCTAATATACTGACTTATTTTCTAAAACCCATTTCAGTCAATTCTCTCTTTTCTGGTTTATTCATCTTGGCTCTCTGCTATGTTACAGTTTTAAAGGCATATGAAATCCTGTAGATTATTTAATGCCAAATTCTATTTATACAGAAATGTGATTTGTAAACAAATAGTTTGTAGGTAACTTTATTTTCAAATGAGTTAGAGCTGATTAGTTTGCACACAATTAAATGGTTTCAAGTTTTGCTATCTAACACTAATAATTCTATTTAATATTAATCATTTGTTTGCACATAGTTAAATGTTTCCAAGTATTGCTATATAACACTAACAATTTAATTGAACATCAGTCATTTGTTTGCACACCAGTAAATAGTCAAACAGTTATATTTGATGCATAGATAGGACCCAATCATGTACTACCACTCCTGGCAGAGTGGACATTGGAGTAATGGCAATGAAGGAGTACTCCACATTCCCCAAATCTTCAAAGGTGGAGCCTTACTATCAGATTGCCTAATTTTATATGCAGGACATTCATTGGGGTGATCTTACCCCTCTGCAGAAATGTTATCGGTATATTCTACAGCCCCAGCCAACTAGATTGGCAGTTGATGAGTAGTTAAAAATGTTTCCTAGTTAGCTTGTGCTTCATATGAAACCAAATATTCTCAGTAGACATGTCAGTAGGAGTTAAAATACACCAATTGCATCCTTCTCTCCCCCCTAAAAAACCTCTGATCAGGTCAAAACTATTTGCTGCCTATTGGTCTTTTTAAGACACTTTTTCATGGTCTTTGTCTGATTTGATTCGATTGGTTTGGCTTTATGGCATATCAACCATCATGGTTTATTTAATGCCAAATACTGTTTTTACATATATATGATTTGTAGATACACACAGTTAAATGATCAAATGGTTCTACTTCTAAAAATTCAATTTAGCATAAGTTCTATTTGACCCATAGATAGGGCTAGGTGCTACCACTCTGGGCCAGAGTAGACCTGGTAGCGATGGTAATGAAGGCGTACTCTGCATCCCCTAAAGCCCCAGCATTATTGGAGTCTCACCATCAGATTATGTAGTGTCAGATCCAGGACAATCATTGTTAAGTGGTTTTATCCCTCTGTAGAGTTGCAGTCAGTGTATTGTACAGCCCCCAACTGATTGGGATGCATTGTCTTTGCAATGTGTTGGCAGCAGTGTTGTCTTGTTGAAAAATAACATCTGATTATCTAGGGTTCTATCAATAAATTATTGCCATTTTAAATCATTAATTCTTTAACAAGCAGTTTATTTTCAGAAGGTTTTGTCTGCTGTACAATAAACTAGAGTCAGTTGGGCATTGTCTGTAATAAGAGCCGCACCATGACACATTTCACTCGAGCAGAAATTAGGAAATGGGATGATAATCTGTTTGGTATTCATACCAAAAGCTACAAAATACAGAGTTTAGAATGTTTGGGTGTCAATCAGAAGATAAATTTATATTCACATTGATGAAAATTAAACACTCAGTCCACATCATGATGTATGGTTTGTTTGGGTTTTATGGCATATCAACCTTTGTAGATTATTTATTGCCTAATCCAATTTTATACAAATAATCAGTTCTATTTCAAACAATTTGGTTTAGCAAGAGTACACAGTTTAATTGTCAAAAACATTTTATTTCAAGCTATTCAGTTTTGTCAAACAGTTCTAATTCAAACAATTTATTTTAGTATAAGTATAGTTTTTGTTTATACATAGTTAAATGTCAAAACAGTTTTATTTTGAACAATTCAGTTTAGCATAAGTACAGTTTCAATGTCAAAAACAGTTCTATTTCATACAGTTCAGTTTAGCATAAGTATGCAGTTTAGAGGTCAAAACAGTTCTATTTCAAGCAATTCAGTTTAGCATAATTACACAGTTTAAATATCAAAACAATTCAATTTCAAGTACCTCAGTTTAGCATAAGTATATAGTTTAGTTCTATTTGAGCTAGAGATAGGACCCTATCCGGTACTACCACTCCGAGACAGAGTGCACCTGGGAGTGATGGCAATGAAGAGGTGTTCTGCATTCCCCAAAGATCCAGCATTAATCGAACCTCACCAACTGATTGTTTAGTGTCATATACAGGAAACTCGTTGCGTGGGGTCTTACCCCTCTGCAGAGGCGCAGTTGGTTTATTTATGCCGACTGAGCAAACTGATGTTTAGGGTGGTCGCTTGCAATGGTGATGTTATGCCTCCACTCATCTTACCACATATCCTCAGACTGAACACAGAGGGCTACATCAAGTGCCTAGAAGAGGTAGTTCTACCCTGGATCAAAATAGTGGCCGCTGTAAGACACAACATCTGGTAACAGGAATTTGCATGATGCCACATAAACAGAAAAACCCAGGGCTGGTTGTCAGAAATTTTCTGTGGCCGCATCACCCCTAACATTTGGCAGCCAATGTGTGTGGTGCTGCTGAGCAAGAGAGCCACAAAACTCTGCACAACACCAAAGAATTGAATTTTTAGAAATAGAACCAAACTGAAGGCAAGGATAATGGCAGCATTTACCAATTTAAACAAGAAGACCATTATAAAGGCTTGCAGGAGATTCCAAAGACATAATTAAAAAACTAAATTTGAATAAATTTAATGAATGATATTTTAAGATATTTTCACGTAATTTTGATTAATATATACGATAATGTGAGATGTCAGTCTTATTTTCATTTTTGTGTTATTTCGACAACAATTTACCCATTGCATGCCGTACACGTTTAAAAAATAAGGTTTCATTTATTGGAAGGAAGCCTTTCTATGAATCATCATCAACAAGTCATGCTAACAGCACGGATTTCCCTGACTCTCTCTTTCCATCTGTCCCTATCACCCATTGCTACCAGCAGGGCTTCCAAACTACATCCTGTATCTGGATATATAGAAGTTCTTGCTAGTCGGCCAATACTGGCACATCTATGTGAAGGGATCCATAGGAGAACATCACTTATGAGTTTGTCCTTGCTTCTACAGCATTGTCCCACATGTCTTGTTCGTCTTACTTGGATAGTTTGTGAGATAGGAGGTAAATGGCCATCCAGCTGTTGTTTCAGGGGGTGTTGCTTCCAGAATTTGTTCAAAATAGTTCATATCATTCTTGTGAAGCTACCATCTAGCTTTTTTCTTGATACATTTTGTGAGCATCCGTGTGGTGCATCTATACAGTAGTATTGATGCAGCCACAGCTTGAGAAGAGTTGTTTAAAAATGATTCCTATTTGATAAGAATACGTGTCAATCAAAAAAATTGCTTTTTCCATCACTATACCCTGTTGGTAGGGTTTAGAATACACTGACTGTATCCCCTACAGTGGGGTATAACCTAACCTCCTTCGAAAAAGAGGAGTCCTGGGTATGACACTAAACTGCTTCAGATGGTTAGGCATCAATTCTGGAGGTCTAGGAAGTGTGAAGTACCCTTTCAATGCCATTACTCCCAGGTCTACTGACCTAGAGCGGTAGTACCTGTTAGGGTTTTGTGGAAGTGTCTGTGGTGTAATGGTTATCGTCATAGGAAATGGACATGGCGACACGAGTTCAAATCTTGGACGAGAATGATTGCATTTCACATAGCACTAATATCCTTGGGAAAGGTATGAATCCAATTATTCTCCCTCCAGCTAGGGGTAAATAGTAGGGCAGACTAGGTTCTTCAGTCTTGGTGAGGCAACTAGTATAGGAGAAGGAAAACTCTGAATTCAAACCTGTTAAACTCCGCTTAAAAATTGACCTTGTGTCATATCCTGCCCAAGTGGAGGGGTTGGTAAATATGGTTAGGGTTCCTATATAAGTCACATAGATCTGCTTGAAAATTATTTGTATTAGATAGGAATACTTGATACCATATGAATTATTTCAAAGAGAATGGCTTCGAACTGACGAAGAAAAGAAGCAGAAGATATCCCGCAACAACAATTACCGACGCCGACTACGCCGATGACATAGCGATACTGGCAAATACACCTGACCAAGCCGAAACACTTCTGCATAGCCTGGAACGAGCAGCAGCAAGCATAGGCCTCCATGTTAATGCACACAAAACGGAATATATGTGCTATAACCAAACGGGGGACATCTCCACTCTAGAAGGAACCCCTCTTAAACTAGTAGACAAATTCACGTACCTAGGAAGCAGCGTCGAATCAACCAAAAAGGACATCGAAACGAGGTTAACGAAAGCATGGACAGCTATCAATAGGCTTTCGACTATATGGAAATCAGACCTAACCGATAAAATGAAACGCAGTTTCTTCCAGGCAGCGGTCACATCGATACTGCTATATGGATGCACTACATGGACGCTAACAAAACGGCTCGAGAAGAAACTAGATGGCAATTACACAAGAATGCTGCGTGCAATCCTCAACAAGTCCTGGCAGCGGCACCCCACGAGACACCAACTGTACGGCCACCTGCCCCCTATCACGAAATCTATTCAAGTTAGGCGAACCAGACATGCTGGACATTGCTGGAGAAGCAGAGATGAACTCATAAGAGATGTACTCTTATGGATCCCCACACACGGCCGCGCAAAAGCAGGACGACCAGCACGAACGTACATTCAGCAGCTGTGTGAGGATACAGGATGTTGTCCTGAAGACCTGCCTAGGGCGATGAACGATAGGGAGGAGTGGCGAGAGAGGGTCAGGGATATCCGTGCTGCCAGCACGATATGATGATGATGATAATTATTTACAAAAAATTATTATTAGTTACTTGAAATTATATAACTGGGTGCAAACAAATGATTATTTTAAATAGAAAAAGTTATTTGAAACCCTAAAATTATTAGTATTAGATATGAATACTAGAAACGATACAACTGTGCAAATTATTTGGATTAGATAGAAATATTTCATATCATATAACTGTATGCAAAAAATTCTCAAGAAAGTACTCTACAAAAAATGTAAATATGTACAATAAATGAGATTCCTCAACCTGTAAGCATAAAATAACCCTAAATGGGTTGAGATGCCATTAAAATCAATCAATTTGCCTTCAAAGTCAGAATTGCTATAGTTGGCTGGATGAAAACGGGCCATGTAGTTCCTTAGAACAATCCCTATACAATATTATATATGAATCCATTCTTCTGCATAGGATCAAAGTGTAGTATCGGTAACTGTGGAAATACTTATTTTGATTTATATATATCATGGGGGTTGAGCACTCTGGTGAAGGAATTTTTGGCCACCACTCACATAATGCAAAGCTCTTCAAAAGAATTGAGCACTCTGGTAGCCGATAGGGTATAAAAATGTAAACAAACGGATGCTGCTGTTGCTGTTGCTACATAATACCTTAAAAATTCCCTTAGCCAACATGGTAGACTTGTTGGCCGAGTGGTCTGAGATTAAGTCTAACGTAAAGTTGGACAGGTTTCGATCCCGGCTTTGAGCGTCCTACATGTCTAGCCATACTGAAGAGTTCTGATAAAATGAAACAGTCTGTCTGTGAATGACAATATATATATATATAAGTAAATAATGGAAATAAATCTGACTGTATAAAGAAAATAGAAAAACAAAGTAATCCAAAAGTGATGAATTTATTATGATGGAAAGTCCATCTTATACTACATTTGAGCATGGATGACCTCAGGTTGTTTTTCTATTATATATAAGAAAAACTGATAACAAGGTAATCCAAGTAGAAGGAGAGATTTACTGAGAAGAAAAGTCGACACTATAGCGTTTCGGTTCTAATGGAACATCATCAGGACTGCCAAATCCTTATATATGTAAATATGATTAGTAAACAAATAGTTTGTAAGTAACATTTTTAAATGAGCCAGAACTCATTTGTTTGCATACAGTTAAATGGTTTCAAGTATTTCTATTTAACACAAATAATTTTACTTAATATTAATCTCTAGTAAAAAATTGAACAGTTCTATTTAACTCTTAGATGGGATCCCTAACAGGTACTATCAATCTGAATCAGAGTGGACCTGGGAGTAATGATAATGAAGGGGTACTTCACATTCCCTAAATTCCAAGGCTGGAACCTCACTATTAGATGGTTAGTGTCATGAGCAGGACATTCATTGGGGAGTTTTTTTTACTCCTTTGCAAAGGTGCAGTTGGTGTATTCTAAACCCCCAGTGTAGAGTTATCATACTTTGATCTGGAGCAGAAGTAAAAATTTGATCATCAGAAGAGTGTGCAGGTACTACACTCTCATTATGGCTGAAGTTAGAGATAGATGAATCGAGAAACAAACAGAAAATACTGCACTTCATTATGAAAAAAAAGATTTCAAGATAACACTCTGGAAATATTTCAGTTATAAAAGGATGTACCTTTAACTCTTTCACAGGCAGACATTGTTTTAAATACTTGAAGAGTGGGCTAATCATCTTCAGAAAATTTGCAAAATAGAAGATATGCTTAGACAAGGCAATCATATATATAAAAAATAAAGGCATTCATGGTGTAATGGATACTGTCATAGGAAAAGGACATGCTAATCTGAATTCAAATCCTGGATGAAGCTGTATGTATTTTATATAATGCTAATACACTTATCAGGGGGGTGTCGTGGTGGTGTAATGGTTAAAGTGATGAACTGTGGAATCGTAGTATGCGAGTTCATACTCCAGTTGCGCTATTATGTTCACTTTCAGGCAAATACCCTTGGGAAAGGTATGAACCCCCTTATCCTCCCAGCTATGGGTTAAATAGTACCACTACTGTTCTTCTAGGAGAATAGCATTGGCATTAAATAACCTACAAAGGTTGATATGCCATTAAACAAAGAAACCAAACCAAACCAATACACTTATCGGAAAGGTATGAATCCCATTATTCTCCCTCCAGCTATGGGTAAATAATACGGCAGACTGGGTTCTTAAAATCATAGGATAGCCAAGGGTATTGGAGAAAGAAAAACTCTGAATTTAAACCCATTAAACTCTGCTTGAAACTGACCTTGTGTCACACCCTGCTCATGCAGGTGGGTTGATAAATATATATAAATAACAAATATAATAAGTTTATCAGAAATTGTTTGTCAAAGTAAAATAGAACAAACACAATAAAACACTCACTTTTAATTATATTTTGCAAAACAACCTTTATACAATCCTTGCGATATTTCTATACATTAACATTGATCAATGAGCAGCCAGTTTGGTGTTGAATAACCCATTAATGTTGATATGCCATTTAACAAGGAAATCAAATCAATACATTCAGTTATCACTATTGAGAAAAAAGTTGTTCTTCCTGTGTTGATGATAAAAATACTGCTATGTTTGCAAAAAGGTTAAGTATTTGTTTGGAATTAAAAAAAAAATTTTGCGAAACTTCAAAATTATTGTTTCTTGATATACATTTATGCTTATAAAATGTTATAATCTTTCCTCCTTCATTTTAATAATATTCACCTAGTCGTGTCATACCGAAGACTTTAAAAATGGTACTTGATACCTCCTAGCTTAACACTCAGTGATATAAGGTATGTATCAAGGATAAAGTGGAGCAATCCAGGGTAAGGAGTAGCGCCCTCCCCTAAACTTCAGTGTAGCAGCTATTGAAAAGGGAGCCTTCTGATCACCCTCGACTATGGTCACCAACATTACTTTAGTAATCACTGAAATTTCACCATTATCATATATATTTGTGTTTCATGTGACTTTCTGAGACCTAAATTCTAATAATTGGTGGGGTCACTATAAGTGAGATACTAACTTTCTATATAGTTGGCCAACTGGTAGGCCTACAATTTCCGGCCACAAATTGTCACAATTTAGTTTGGTTTGGTTTTATAGTATATCAACCATTGTAGGTTATTTAATGCCAAATCTATTTTTATACGTATAAACAGTTCTTTTTCGAACAATTCAGTTTAGCATAAATACACTGTTTAATTCTATTTGACCCATAGATAGATCCATATCAGGTGCTACCACTCTGGGTCAGAGTGGACCTGGGAGTGATGGCAATAAAAGGGTACTCCGCATTCCCCAAAGCTTCAGCATTACTAGAGCCTCACCATCAGAGTGTTCAATGTCATATCCAGGACACTCACTGGAGGAGTCTTACCCCTCTGTAGAGGTGCAGTCGGTATATTCTACAGCTCCAGTCAATTAGACCAGTCTTAATTTAGGTCTCAGAAAGTTGTATTGTATATGAGTATATGTGGTTGTCATATTTTCATTATTTTGATATTAAAAAACATTTTTTTTTAATCTCAATTTAAATTCTTTCCAACAAAAAATAAAACACTTGTGTCATATCTAAAAATTAAGTTTGAAAAATCTTAAAAGCTGTTATTTTTCTGTTCAAGCCCCAAAAAATTTAATTAAGAAATACACTTTAAATTATATATGCTTGTATAAAAATTTGTGTAAATTATTATAAAGGATATTATTATTACTTATTTATAACATTTATTTACTCACTTCTTTGCAAACAAAAATAAATAGGGATATTTCGAATAGTTTGGATTTAATGTGAAATTTATTTTCATCTGTTGAATAAATACTAAATTTTCTTTTTTTAATAAATAGAAGAATTTGACTTTTGGGAGAATTTTTAACATGAAATATATTAATTTTTGGTTTAAAAATAAATATCTAAAATAAGTTTTCAAAATAGATATTTTTTTAAATATCTTTTTCTCTTTCTATCGAGCTATATCTTCTATTTCTTTCTCTCTATCTTTTTTTCCTTTCCTTTCCTTCCATTGAAGTAGACTAGTGTTTGATGTAAATTTCTAAGCTTTTTGCACAGATGTGGCACAAGGATGCATGAATGGAGCACCCATTGAGACTTGAACTTACTCATGAAGGTTTGCAAGTCTAGCTTGCTAACCATTACACTACCAGAGATACCTAGACAAGTGTTTATGACATACAGATGTGGCAAAAGGCCATAGGAATGGAGCACCCGATGAAACTCAAACTCACTTGTGAAGGGGATCTAGCTAACCATTACACCACCAGAGGTGCCTAGACAAGTGTTTATGACATACAGATGCGGCACAAGGCTGTAGGAATGGAGCACCCAATGAGACTCGAACTCACTCATGAAGGGGATCTTGCTAACCATTACACCAACAGAAGTGCCTAGACAAGTGCTTGATGTATAGAGTTGTCTCTTCTTTTTTTTCCCTTTCTTTCCACATAATCAAAACAGAATAGACCATTATTTTTCTGAAGAGATGACAGAGTGTAACAATGTATCAATGTATTATTCTATATTCTTATTCATGGACATTCGACACAATAAAAAAAATCAAGAGGAGCTATTTAAGCAAGAAAGAAGGATTTGTAATTTTTTTTTTGCAATAAGTAATACAAAAATATACAATAACAATCTATATAATATCTAATACACAATAATACTAACAAGAAGGTGATGAAGAAAGGAGTGAAAGAACAATAATAACTAATGAAAAATTCCTTGGTTTTGGAAGAGGAGGTCTTAACCTCCCTCACTGCAGCTGATTCTAAGCCCTGTCGACTGGGCAGATTTTGCGTAAAAACTGTTACTTTTATTTATTCACAAATTATTTCTATTTCCATTGATTCAATCTCTTTGATGAAAAGAAATTCTAACTTAAAAATATATTTGCTTACTCAAAAATTACATCAAGTCTTTTCATCTTGTCCAGGTTAAATCGTGGTAAGGATAATCTGAAGCTGAACTTTTTTGGACCTTATTTTTATAACGCAAAGGTTTGGTGAATAACAACTTAATGTCTTCAATTAAATTTCTATTTTTTTGTTCTCACTGATACTTGCATAAAAAAAATAGTCTAAAAAAGTACGTCTTACTCTTACCAGGCTTTTAACCTGGACTAATCATATATGAAATAAATACAATCAAATATTGGTTCGTTTCTTCTCAAGTGTCTTCTAAGAAGACTTTATTTAAAATGTTTTAATGTTCTTGATATTTATTACTCATTTCACACTTTGATGTCTCAATGTTCTAGTCTTTAAAAATTCTTGACATTTGTTACTCATTTACATGCTTTATGCCTCGGAACTTCAGGCCTTACTTGCCTAATCAAGTGAGAAAAGATGAAAAGTTCATTTCTATTAATGGGAACTAAAGTTAACAAATGTTACTGCATAGAATCTTTTTCAATGCCTCAATATTTAAGCTCAAAGATAAATATCTTGCAACAACAAATAGCAACTGTTTTAGTAACTGATACTATATGAAATATCATTTAATGCCGATGGGTTAGGGAATTATGTTCATTGCACATTTTTATTTAGATTTTTTGTGCAGTTGTTTCTTAAGAGTCTTTTTGCACCAACCTAATACTAATAATTTGCATACTGTTATATGTAGCCCATTCGGCTGGGGCTGTAGAATACACAAATTGCATCTCTGCAGAGGGTAAGACTCCCTCAATGAGTGTCCTGGATATGACACTAATCAATCTGATGGTGAGGTTCTATTAATACTGGAGCTTTGGGGAATGTGGAGTACTCCTTCATTGCCATTGCTAGTAAAGTCCACTCTAGCCTGGAGTTGTAGCACCCGATAGGGTCCTACCTTGGGGTCAAATAGAACTGTTTGACATTTCAACTGTGTACTAATACTAAATTGGATTGTTAGAAATAGAACTGTTTGATCATTTAACTGTATGTAAACAAACTGTTTAATTGAATTGTTAGGGATACATAGCAATACTTGGAATCATTTGACTGTTCAAATGACTGAATAGTATCGAATAGATTAATTAGTGTTTAATAACAATATTTATAATCACTTCATCATGTGCAAACAAATGATTAATATTGAATAGAATTAGTTGTATTAGATAGCAATAATTAAAACCATTTACCTGTATAGAAACAATAGCAATACTAGTGTGCAAACAAATTAGTTGTAACTTATTTAAGAATAAAATTACCTACAAACTTTATGAGCAAACAAGTGACTGACATTAAATTGTGATTGTAACATTGTAATACTTGGAACCATTTAGCTGTGTACAAAAATATGTGCACAGGCTCGTTTAAAAATGTTTTCTATAAAAATATGTTTACAAATTATATATCTAATATATATGTATAAAGAGGATTTGGTATGAAATAGCCTACAGTGGTTGATATGCCATAAAATCCAACCCAACCAAATCATATATATTTAATATATATGTATAAAGAGGATTTCGTATTAAATAGCCTACAATAGTTGACATATCATAAAAGCCAACCAACCCAAATCATATATATTTAATATATATGTATAAAGAGGATTTCGTATTAAATAGCCTACAATGGTTGATATGCCATAAAACCAAACCAAACCAAATTATATATATCTAATATATATGTATAAAGAGGATTTGGCATCAAATAACCAACAATGGTTGATATGCCATAAAAGCCAACCAAACCAAATCATATATATTTAATATATATGTAAAAAGAGGATTTGTCATTAAATAACCAAGAAAGGTTGATATGTCATAAAGCCTAACCAAACAGTTGTATGGTTTCAAGTATTCCTATCAAATACTAATAATCATATCATTTCAAGTAGTTATTCCTATTTAGTAAGTCATTTGTTTGCACATAGTTAAATGGTTTTAAGTAACTAATAATAATAATCTTTAATAAACAATTTTAGCTTCAAGTAACAGTTCTTAATACAAGTAATTTTCACAGTTATATAGCATCAAGAACATATTGAATATGGACATTTTTAAACAGATCTATTTGATCTTTAGATGGGACCTTAACAGCTACTACCACTCCACATCAGAATGAACCTAGAAGTAATGATAATGAAGGGGTACTCCACACTCCCTAGATTTCTAGAACTGTAGCCTCACCATTAGATGCAGTTTGGTTGGTTGGGTGGTTGTCCTTTAAAGCATATCAATTCTTGTGGGTTATTTAATGCCAAATCCTGTTTATACAAATATAATAAATATAAATGATCTGTAAAGGAATAGTTGGTAAGTAACATTTGTTAAACACACCAAAGCTCAATTGTTTGCAGTTAAATGGTTTCAAGTATTCCTATGTAACACTAATAATTCTATTGAAAATTATTCATTCGTTTGCACATGGAGTATTGCTATAAAATATGAATAATTCAATTTAACAGTCATTTGTTAACAAACACTTAAATGGTTTCAAGTATAGAAAATAATTGAATATTTCTATTTGACCAGTCGATGGGAACATAACAGGTACTATCCCTTTGGGTTAGAGTGGACCTGGGAGTAATGACAATGAAGGAGTACTCCACATTCCTCAAAGCTCCTCAGCATCACATTTAGTGTCATATCTAGGACACTCATTGAAGGGGACTTACTCCTCTTTAGAAATGCAGTTGGCATATTCGACAGCTCTAGCTAACTGGGCTGTAAGCAGTTTAGTGTGATACTCAAGATACTCCTTTTTTGAGGGGTCTTACCCATCTGCAGGGAATACAGACAGCATATTCTAAAGCACAGTGATGAAGAAAGCATTTATCTTACATCCCAAATGTTTATTTTTTTACCTAATCTCCTTCTGGCCTAGTCGGCTTGGGTTGCAGAATACGCAGACTGGATCTCTGCATAGGGGTAAGACTCCCCTAACAAGTGTCCTGATATGACACTAAACAGTCTGATCGTGAGGCTCCAGTAATGCAAGAGCTTTGGGGAATGCGGAGTACCTCTTCATTGCCATTGCTCCCAGGTCCACTCTGGCTTGAAATGGTACTAACTGATAGGGTCCAATCTAAGGGTTAAAAGAACTAAACTGTACTCATGCTAAACTGAATTGCTTGAAATAGGACTGTTTTAACATTTAAACTGCGTAGTTATGCTGAACTGAATTGTTTGAAATTCAATTGAGTGTTAAATGACCTGAAAAGGGTTGACATGCTGTAAAACTAACCAACCAACCAACCAACCAAATTTCCTTCATTGTCAATGCCCTTAAACCAATACTTTTCCATGAATCACATAAACTAAAAATCATACAGTGAACATTTCAGATTGAAATTCTGCTCGTAACTGTGTCCTTGAAACTAGGCACATCAATAAGTTCTTAATCCGCAAGATTTAAAAAAGGGATCTAGTTAGTGCAAACTCTTAAAGGGATTTTATAGGTACAGGATGAATAGTTATGAATTTGAAGTCAAATCTGTTATTGTATTTTAAGATTTTGCTTAAAAGATACCAACACACGTAAAATTCTATTTCCCAAGTTTTTTGAATGAGTCCAATGTGACACCAGGTCTCCCTCAAGCTATGGGTACATAGTAGGGCAATCTGACTCTTTAACCTTGGTATGGCAACCAATCTAGGAGAAGGAATATTCTGAATTTAAACCTGCTAAACTCTGCCGAAAAATTGATCTTATGTCACATTCTGCTAGTCCTGAGGAATGCAAAGCTCTTCTAAAGAATTGAGCACTCTGGTAGCCGATAGGGTATAAAAATGTAAACAAACGGCTGCTGTTGTTGCTACATAAATACCTTAACAATTCCCTTAGCCAAACGTGGTACGCTTGTTGGCCGAGCAGTCTGAGACTTAGTCTAACGTAAAGTTGGACAGGTTTCAATCCCAGCTTCAAGCATCCTATGTGTCTAGCCACACTGATGAGTTCTGATAGAATGAAACAGTCTGTCTGTGGATGACAATATATATATATCTATATATATATAAATATATATCAGATCATATATCAGAGATGAAAAAAAAGGAAGTCTCTTATTCATTTCCATGGAAACTTCAACTGATACAGGAGCACAATAACAAATAAAATAATTAGTTTATTTCTTTAGTGGCACATCAGTTCCTTATGGGTTATTTAATGCTGAAATTTAATTAATTTGTAAACGTTTGATTTTAGTAACTATTTTTACAATGTTCCACTGTGGGTGCTTCGGATGGTGTAATGGTTAGCAAACCTTCACAAGTGAGTTTGAGTCTCATTGGGTGCCCCATTCATACAGCTTTGTGCCGCATCTGTATGTCATAAACACTTGTCTAGGCACCTAATTTCCATTTGCCAAGTCAGGTAGAGCTGTAGAATACACCGACTGCTTCTCTGCAGAAGATTAAGACCCCCACCCCCAAACAAGTGTCCTGGATATGATACTAAATAATCTCATGGTGAAGTTCTAGTGATGCTAGGGCTTTGGAGAATGCGGAGCACCCCTTCATTGCCATTGGTTCCAGGACCACACTGACTTGGAGTGGCAGCATCTGATAGGGCCCTATCTATGGGTTAAATAGAACTAACTAAAATACTTATCCTAAACTGAATTGTTTGAATTAGAACTGTTTGACTAAACTGAATAGCTTGAAATAGAGATGTTTTCGACAATTAAACTGTGTACTTACATTTAAACTGCGTGCTTATGCTAAACTGAATTGTTTGAAATGGAACTGTTTTTGACATTGAAACTCTACTTACACTAAACTGAATTGTTTAATATAGAACTGTTTTGACATTTAAATGTGTGTAAACAAAATCTGTACTTATACTAAACTGAATTGGCTGAATTAGAACTGTTTGACAAAACTGAATAGCTAGAAATAGAAATGTTTTTGACAATTAAACTGTGTACTCATGGTAAACTGATTTGTTTGAAATAGAACTAACTATTTGCATAAAAATGGATTTGGCATTAAATAATCTACAAAGGTTGATATGCCATAAAAACCAACCAACCAACCAACCAACCAACCAACCAACACTACAAAAGTTAAGAGCAACAACTGTAGAGTCCCTCTAATGCAGTGGCTAATGTGCAGGACTGTATCATCATAGTAAACAAGTTCAAATTCCAGTTTCATTATTGCATTCACTTTTGAACTAATACCCTTGGGAAAGGCATGAACCTGCTTGTTTCAAGCGATTCAGTTTAGTCAAACAGTTCTAATTCAAACAATTCAGTTTAGCATAAGTATGCAGTTTAGTTCTATGTAACCCATAAATAGGGCCCTATCAGGTGCTACCATTCCAGACTAGAGTGGACCTGAATGGCAATGAAGGGGTGCTCTGCATTATACAAAGCCCCAGCATCACTGGAACATCACGATCAGATTGTTTAGTGTCATATCCAGGACACTTGTTGGTGATGGGGGGTGGTTTACTCCTCTACAGAGGTGCAGTTGGTGTATTCTACAGCTTCAGCTGACTGGGCAATCTTAACTTTTGTATTTCATTTTTGTTCAGTGAGGATTTTCTATCATGAAAAAAAATCGTATGTGCATTTGAATTGGAGATGTGGGGATAAAAAAAATTATGAACAATTGATAGATTGACTGATTCGTCTTAACAGCATGTCAACCGAGTTAGTGTTATTTTATGCCTAAAGGTTAGGGAATCACATTCATTGTGCTTTTATATTTACATTTCTTTGTGTTTTTTTCTTTTTTTTGTATATGGTCCCATCAAATATGAATAATTTTAAAACAGATTAGGGTTCCATAGATTGACCCTAACAGGGTTCAGAGTGGACATGGGAGTAATGGCAATGAAGGGTTTCTCTACTAAATCAGTAAAGTTTAAATAAGAAATTAAATAATTAAGAAAATAAGAAAAGAAAATAATAAAACCAATGATAAAATACCAAAATAAAATAAAAATATACCATAATTCTACTTCTGTCAAATGTTTAACTTTCGGCACTAAAAAGAAGAAATGGGTCTCTTTATGTGCCTTGCTAGTCCACTAAATGACCTGTACATTGCAGATCTCCTTTTGGATTAAAATGTGTTATTCCAATATGTATATATATAGTTAATAAATTAAGATTGGTGGAACCAGATTTGGGCGGACACTGTTTATCAAATACAACCTGACTGCTGTTCTGTGTTTGATTTATTACTACCAAGAAAACTACATCATATTTTCTTGTTTAATGAAATACACGTTATAACATCGTTGTACATGTATCTTGTGAACAAATATCAAAATGCAAAAAAAAAAATATTCATATTTCTACAGGTAGGGATACTATGAAACAAAAAGGAAAGTTGGTGACCTTAGTCGAGGCTCCCTTTTCTATAGTTACTACACCGATGTGTAGGGGAGTGTGCTACTCCTTTCCCTGGACTGCTCCACTTTACCCTTGATCCATACCTTATAATGCTGAATGTTAAGCAAGGTGAAATCAAGTACCATTTTTTGAGTCTTTGGTATGTCTCGACCTGGGATGGAACCTGGGTCTCCTGGACCATTGGCGACACTCTACTCATTAGGCCAATGGCCTGAAAGCCTGTTATTTAACAATATCATTACTACAAAAGGGACATCAGGATACACCAACTGCATTTCTGCAGAGGGGTAACCCTCCCCTAATAACAAGTGTCCTGGATATAACACTAAACAATATAATGGTGAGGCTCCTATAATGCAGGAACTTTGGGAATGCGGAATACGCCTTTATTGCTATTGCTCCCAGGTCCACACTGGCCCGAAGTGGTAGAACCTGAAAGGCTCCTATCTATGGCTCAAATAGAACTAAACTATTTATGCTAAACTGAATTGTTTGAAATTGAACTGTTTTGATATTTAACTGATGATATATAAAAATTGGATTTAGCATTAAATAACCTACAATGGTTGACATGCCAGAAAAACAAACCAAACCAAACCAACATGTATGTATTCTTTCAATAGTTCTTGAATGTGTGTGTGTGTGTATGGTTATTGTCGCAGGAATTGGACACGGTGACATGAGTTCAAATCATGGACTGATTGCATTTCACATTGCACTAATACCCTTGGGAAAGGCATGAATCCAATTATTCTCCCTCCAGCTATTGGTAAATAGTAGGGCAGACTGGGTTCTTCAGCCTTGGTGAGGCAACTGGTCTTGGAGAAGGAAAACTCTGAATTCAAACCTGTTAAACTCTGCTTAAAAAATTGACCTTGTGTCATATCCTGCCTGAGCGGAGGGGTTGGGTAAATATGATATATATATATATATATATATATATATATATATAAGAATACTAACAGAGTCAGAAATAATCTACCTAGGTTTCACCTAACCAGATCATCAGGATAAATTCTGACTTACGCTATTTTGAACTGTTTGAAATAGAACTGTTTCCTACAATAACCTACAATAGTTGATATGACATAAAACCAAACCAAACCAAACCAAACCAAACTACTACATAGAGCAAGTTTTCAGCTACAAAACACTATTTTTCCACATCATCATCAAGTCGTGTTGATAACATGGAGGTGCCTGTGGTGTAATTGTTATCGTTGTAGGAAATGAACACGGTGACACGAGTTCAAATCCTGGATGAGACTGATTGCATTTCACATAGCACTAAAACCTTTGGGAAAAGTATGAATCCAATTATTCTCCCTCCAGCTATGGGTAAATAGTAGCACAGACTAGGTTCTTCAGCCTTGGTTAAGGCAACTAGTCTAGGAGGAGGAAAACTCTGAATTCAAACCTGTTAAACTTCACTTAAAAATTGACCTGGTGTTATATCCTGCCCAAGCGGAGGGGTTGGTAAATAGGATAACATGGATTTTCTTGACTCTCTTTCCCAATCTGTCCCTACCAGCCATCGTTCTGCGTAGGTCTTCTAGACGGCATCCAGTGTCTGCATGGAGCTGATTAATGTATGTCCTTGCTGGTCAGTAAATGCTAGTATTTCCATGAGTAGAAGTGCACAGGACAACATTACTTCTTCAGCAGTGCCCAGTTCATGTTGGATAGTTTGTAAGATGGGAGGTAAGTGGCTATATAGCTGCTGTTTTGTGTGATTGTGCTTACATGATTTGTTCAAAATAGCATGCAGCCCCTTTGTGTAGTTCCCATCTAGTTTTTTTCCCCAAGTATTTTGTTGAAGTCTAGGTGGTGCAGCTATATAATAGTACTGACACAGACACAGCTTGGAAGAATTCTTGTTTTATTTATCAGAGAGATTTCCATATAGTTGATGACCTGCCAAAAGCAATCCATGCCTTTCTTATATGTTTGCTGACACCACTTTCCATAGATGAGATATTTTTACCAAGGTATGTGAAATGGTCTACTAATTTCATAGGTTTGCCATTTAGTGTGAAGATTACACCATCTTGAAGAAACTAGTTTGACAGTATAAAAGGGTAGAAGTAGATGATATGCTGCAAAAACTATTACAGATGCAGACTACACAGATGATCTAGTGCTTCTCACAAATAGACCTGATCAAGATAAAATAGCTCATTTGGTTTATTTTTCCACAAAATCATTTTCACCAGCCATGAACAAAAACCTGCTTGTATGAAGGTCACTCTGAAATGAATATCTTCTATTTTGTTGTCTTGTAATATCAGAAGTAATACTGGTGGTATGGTAGTAGGTGTTAAATTTTCCCACCAATAATTCATAATTCATTGTTTGTAAAATGCATAGCTAATATTTTAAATATACGTCTTAATACATTTAGCGCTGGAGGCTGTTGTCAGTGATGTTTTGCTTGGTTCCTCGGGGGTGGGGGGTTGAGTCTTCCAACATCACACTCCCCTCACCCAGCAGAACCTATCAAAGATGATCAGTCTTGGATATGCCCTCCAGTTCGCGCAACATAGGAAAAAAAGAAAGATTAGATTGGCTTTTTATTTATTTGGATGATTATAGACCGCTCATCAGCACCTTTGATTGGTTGTTGCAAACAACCAGTCAAATATGCGGATCTATTTTAGTGATCTGTAAGGACACTAGCACTTTTTTAACATATGGATTGTTCGTAATTATTCATTTACACAGTTCTTGTCTTCCTGTCCAGTACTCAACTCTTGCTGGAGAAGGGTTTCTGGTTTGGGGAGTTTTTCTTCTTTTTTTTTTACTCTTTTTTCCCCTTTCCTCGCTCTTCCACCCACCTCAAAAAAAAAAAAAAAAAAAAAAAAAAAAATTCCCCCCACTATACATATTCAAATTTTCCAAATTCACCAAAGTTAAATCATCTCGGTTTCGATCTAGTGTAGTTATATGTATATAAATAGTATTTTGTAGCAGAAAACTTGCTCTATCTAATGATATTATCCTAATCCCTGTATCTGTTGATTTTTTTTTCTATGTAAATAAATAAGAAGTATCACCTTTGGAATACATTTCATAACATAGATTTGCTTTTAAAAAACGAGTAAAAAACAAAATAAATAAAAGATAAAAAAACAAAAATACCATGCAACAAAATTCAATTTAAGTTTGTTAGAAATGGTTGACTAATTAAGTGCCTGGTTTGATGGTGTCGTCTAGTGGTTGAAAGTGGCTTTGTTGTGTCTATTAGTGAACGTTGGTTATGTCAATGGAATCAAACGACTTCTTCATCAAGTGGCGATGACGGTTTATTGCTTCAGGCAAAGTGTTTGGGTTACATTTTCTAACTTTAGCAGGTAAAAACATATGCGTACAATTGTTGCTATTCTCAAGACAAGAGTAGCAAGGAATAAAATTTCAAATAGTCAGTTTTATTTCTTGGATCTCTCCAAGAATGGATTGGATATTCTGCGATGAATGTTGACGTAGTGTGCTAGGGCCATCTAGTGTGAGTAAGTGCAACTAATTACTCAGTCTTTCCCACTGTAAAGAAAAAAAAAACAAGTGTAAGGGAATGTAAATACAATTATTTTATGTTTTTACCGTATTGGATTAAAAAAAACAAAAAACAAAAAAACTGAACCCTTTTTTATTACTGCCACAAATTTTCAGGAAACTTCAATGGCTTAGACACACATAGGAAGTGATTATTTTCTTTTATTATAGTTGTCAAAGTTCCCTTAGTTGTAATCAAAAAATCATAATTTTCTAAATAGAAAATTCTCAGAAAGAGATAAAAACAGGAAATTTCTAAGAATTTTCTTTTTCTTGATTTGATATCCTAATTTGTGATTAGCCCTTTGCTAATGACTTTTTGCTACAACTTAGGCAACTTTGATAACAATGATAAACGAAAATAATTACTTCTTATGTGTATCTAAGTCAGTTAAGTTTCTTTAAAACTTGAGGCAATAAAATTTGTTTTTTTTTGTCGAATACGATAAAAAAAAAATTAAGTCGATTAGTAATGGTCTTGAAAAAATGAGGCAAAGGATTTCACTGACAAATGAAGATGCTTTCTTTCCGGATTCACAGAAATATATTGTTTTACTTTTGATGAGAGACTACCTCAAGAAATAAGCAAGCAACCAAAACTGTAGGCCACGATGAAAAAGCAAAGCTGGTGAAGAAGAAGAATCTTTGTGGCAGAGACCAAGCTAACAAAACCAAATCAAGAAAAATGGGAGGAAACAACTTAAAAGTTATAAAACTTATTAACAAAAACAAGGCAATGGATCATTAAAAAAGTACTAGGAATCCTTTCTATCAATAAAAAACAATTACTAAAAATTATTTCCAAGAATTATTCAACCCATATTGATCTTGTTTTTTCAATTGTTATGTTAGGATTTTCAGTCCTCTTAGAATCAGTAATCCTTTGAAAAAAAAAGAGGTGTAATAAGGCCAGCTAATGTGCATAGTTGGTCTTGTGCCAGACATTAGCGATTTTTGAAGACTGTTAATGTAACAGGCTTATTCTAAATCTTGAAGTTTTGGGCAAACACGTTTTTAAAATTTTGTTTCTATGATTTTTTTGTTGAAAAGTTATGGTGTTTTGAAGTTAACAGTTTTATAAAAGATTAATGGTAAAATTTGTGCATGGAAATTTATAATTGAAATTGCAGTTCAATCTTTAAAATGGTTTTCTAGTTCAGGTATAAGACAAAATACTCCAATGCTTTCCAGAAATTTTCTTCTTTTTTGGACTGAAAGGCTTAGTAATAAATATTATGTAGAATTTTTTTTAAAAATCAGATTTTCAGGTAACACTTTCCAAAAATACTTATTTTTGAGGTAAAAAGCACAGACATATCATGGGATTTTTGGAAATATGAAAATACTGTGGTAGAACATATGGCTCGTATATATGTTCTAAAACAAGGACCTACATGCTGTCTCTTTAAGTAATTTCATTCAGTTCTGCCTTAGTGATTTGGAAAATATTTATCATCAAAATTTTCAAAAACCTTTTCAGATAAAATAATGCTATTTCAAGGGATTTATGTAAAAAATATTTAAAATAATTATTAAATAGGATGAAAAAGTCTTTATCTCTGGCTTTTGGTCTCTACTGAAAGTTGAAAGTGCACGATGTGTGGTATATGCTGCCATTTGACCTTCTGCTGTAACTTCTTAACTTTTTACACTTTTACATATCTAATGAAAAGTGTAAGAGTTTAATGAATTATTAAACTGACTTTGAACAGCCCCCCAAATATTTGAGGAGGAGGGGGAGGTTAGAGAGGAGTAACTAGTGGCTCAAAATTTTCCAGTCAGCATCTTTTTTAATGTATAAAATGTCTTAAATAAATTTAATCATCTTTCTTTTTAATTAGGGAATAATTGTTACATTTTTGAAAAGATAAATTAAAGATTCATGCTATGCGAATTATTTTTACAAAAAAAATGCATTGCAAATGATTTTTACTTTAAAAATGCATTGTAAATGATTTTTACTATAAAAATGTATTACTAAAGATTTTTACTATAAAAATGTATTACAAATGATTTTTACTATAAAAATGCATTGTAAATGATTTTTACTATAAAAATGTATTACTAATGATTTTTACTATAAAAATGTATGACTAAAGATTTTGACTTTAAAAATGTATTACTAATGATTTTTACTTTAAAAATGCATTGTAAATGATTTTTACTATAAAAATTTATTACTAAAGATTTTTACTTTAAAAATGCATTGTAAATGATTTTTACTATAAAAATGTATGACTAATGATTTTTACTTTAAAAATGCATTGTAAATGATTTTTACTATAAAAATGTATTACTAAAGAATTTTACAATAAAAATGTATTACTAAAGATTTTTACTTTAAAAATGCATTACTAATGATTTTTACTATAAAAATGTATTACTAAAGAATTTTACAATAAAAATGTATTACTAATGATTTTTACTTTAAAAATGCATTGTAAATGATTTTTACTATAAAAATGCATTGCAAATGATTTTTACTATAAAAATGTATCGTAAATAATTTTTACTAGAAAAGCATTGCAACTGATTTTTACAATGAAAATGCACAAGAATTGATTTTAACTATAAAGATGCACAAGAATTGATTTTAACTATGAAAATGCATATACAGAAGATGCTATTTTAAGATACTGTTGGTGCATTCTGAGTTAGTTGAGGAGATGCATTGATGCCAAAATGATGCCTGACCCCAGAGACATAAACTGATGAAGATTTTGTTGGTCGCACAACAGTTATTTTATTCACAGTAGCATATGTATATAATACAAGACAAAAGCTGCTAAAATTTGCATAATCTATATAGCATATGAACAAATTCAGTCAATAGAATATTAATTCAAACAGTAACATAGAAATTTCTAGTAGCAGAGGAAAAAATCAAAGAATAATCACAGTTGCATCATAGAGCAGACAGTATTTGAATTCAGTATGTCTAGACTAAATTCAATTTTTTCTCATAGCTGCCCACTGACTTTACTGATACTCCACTATTGCTATGCTTTGCTTTTGTCATTTTCAAACAAACTTTTTATGATTTAAAACCTTTCAGAAATTTTTACTTAAATTTATATAAGGACTCCATGTTAGACATTTGAAAATTGATCTAGGAGTCAGATAAGTTTTACTGATACTACAGTGCTAAGTTTAAATGTTTAAAAGAAATGCATTGCAAATGACTATACTATAGAAGTGCATTGCAAGTGACTTTACTATAGAAATAAATTGCAAGTGATTTTACAATAGAAATAAATTGCAAGTGATTTTATGTCAGAAATGCATTGCAAATGACTTAACAATAAAAATGTATGGCAAGTAATTTTAGGAGAGAAATGAACCACAAATGACTTTACTATAGAAGTGCATAGCAAGTAATTTTATGAGTGAAATACATTGCATATGACTTTATTACAGAAATGCATTGCAAGTGATTTTACAATAGAAATGCATTGCAAGTGATTTCATGAAAGAAATGCATTGCAATTAACTTTATGAGATAAATGAATTTCAAATGACTTTACTAAAGAAATGTATGGCAATTTTATGAGAGAAATGCACTGAAGAGAAGGTAATGAATTAAAAGAAGTGTTACTGACAGAACAAGGCTATATAAGATACTCATCCATAGATATAAAATGAAATGTGCATCTATATTGAGTGAGTGTGTAAAATGCTTTCCTACATCAACAGAAGAAATGAAGAACATGCAGAGTTTTGAAATAAAATGCAATACTAAGACAGAATAAAACAAGTACAAAAATAATAGTAGTAATAATAAAGAGACAACAACAATAAAATAAATGATATAAAGAAAAGCTAAGAAAAATCAGATCTATATTATCAAACATTTATAAAAAGAGGAAAAAATGACATGAATTCTTGGTTTAGACATTACTGAAAGCAGGATAGAATATTCCAGTATAAACATGATAAATTTGATAATATAAGCCTGATGACAATAAAAGAATTGACAAATTGTAGCTTTCCAGCCATAATTTTTACAATCAAAATTCTTTGCAAATTAATTTTATAAAAATCCAGTACAAATGAGTTTATTTATAATTTGCATTGCAAATAGTTTTTACAATAAAAATGCATTGGAAATGGTTTTTACTATAAAAATGCATTGCAAATTGTCTTTACTATAAAAATGCATTGCAAATGGTTTTTACTATTAAAATGCATTGCAAATGGTTTTTACTATAAAAATGCATTGCAAATGGTTTTTACTATAAAAATGCATTGCAAATTGTCTTTACTATAAAAATGCATTGCAAATAATTTTTACAATAAAAATGCATTGGAAATGATTTTTACAATAAAAATGCATTGAAAATGATTTTTACAATAAAAATGCATTGGAAATAATTTTTACAATAAAAATGCATTAGAAATGATCTTTACAATAAAAATACATTGCAAATGTTTTTCACTATAAAAATACATTGCAAATGGTTTTTACTATAAAAATGCATTGCAAATGGTTTTTTACTATAAAAATGCATTGCTAATGATTTTTACAATAAAAATGCATTGCAAATGATTTTTGCTATGAAAATCCATTGCCAATGATTTTATAATAAAAATGCATTAGAAATGATCGTTACTATAAAAATGTATTGCCAGTGATTTTAACAGTAGAAATTCACAGAAAAACAAAATACAAATTAACAATGGTGCAGCAATAACATGAAAAATACACAAAAGAATTATGAATACACGAACTCAAGATAATCACAAGTGCTGACGTTTACATTTGTAATAGTTATTGGGGAAAAAGGACAAACATTCGAAAAAAACCCAAAAAAATGAATAAGAAAACAAAAAAAACAAACAAACATGAAAAGATCATAATTTAATCCAATTATAAAAATAAAACAAAAAAAAAAAACAATAAAAAAAAATCATCAAAATCTAAATGATGTGAAAGTAACACATTTAAACAAAAGCCTTTTCTTTCTTTTTTTTAATTTGTAGCTATTGCATATGTTAATCACATTTATTGACAATAGTCAGGACACCAATAATATCAACAAATTAATTTAGAGCATATTACAAATGGATAATAACTAATTAGTTACTGTTTACTAATGGAAAGAATTCCATCAAGATTTTGAACACAAAAGAAAAAGAAAAGAGAAGTCATCAAAGTTAGAATGATATTATTTATTTTTTTTTTTTCAGATAACAAATCAAATAAGAATGTAGTACTCAGTTATTTTGTTAATGCAGCGAAGAGTAAAGTATGGATTTACTATTGTATACAGAATGTGAACTGACTGATCCTTTGAACACAGAACATTCCAGTTTTTTTAATTATATTTTTCTCTAGCTTTCTGGCAAGTTTCTTTGTATCAGAGTGTAATTGATAGAGAAGTAGCTTTAAGGTCTACTCCTAAGTGCGTTCGATTGAATTGATTAACTTCATGGGAATTTTTTTTGGATGTATTTTCTATAATATTGTATATTTTCTATATATTTTTGTAGGTATTATATATGATATTGTATAGTCTATATATATTTTTGTAGGTATTGTATAAATCTAAGTGAAATTTATTCAAATAAAATCAGGCTTGGCTTCAGAAGGAGTGCTATGACTTTGTACCCTTCTCTCACTGGCCACCCTCCTCCCCTAATCTGAACCTGCTGGACTACTTTGTTTGGTCATATGTCGAGAACATCACCAACATGACCTCCCACAACACCAAAACCAGCCTGATCGCCGCCATCCACCGAGTATTCGCCAGGCTCCCGCTGGCACTTGTGAAAAGGCATGCTCCCAGTTCCAGATCCGTATCAAGGTGGTGATTGAGGCTGAAGGCGGCTATATTGAATAGATGTCAGCTCTACTAAATAATCAAGTTACCTGAATTGATTTTTTTCAATAAAAGTTTTAAAATAAAGCTATTGTGTTGTTTTCTTTAGGACGACAATTTTATCGTTCCACCCTGTATATTGATCTTTCTACTTAAAAATATATACAAATAGCCACACAAACATATATATATATATATATATATATATATATATATATATATATATATATGCACACATAAAATGTAGTTTTCTGTATTTAAGAATAAAGAGTGCTCAATATCAGTGAGAGAACATATATATCTAAGTTAGGATAGTGTAGACATAAAGTCAACAGGGCTTGGTGACAGTCAGTTCCTCACCTGTGATATCATCAGACTAATATATATATATATATATATATATATATATATATATATATATATATAATCTATTTTAAAAATTTTAAGATATTATCACTAGTTTCGGAGTTAATTCTATTAATAGTGGGTTGTCTAAATTTTATATACAAAGCCTCTAGGATTTTTAATTTTTTGATATTACTGTCTGTATGGAGTATTTTTGGATTTTTTGGAGTATTTTTGGATTAACTAAAATATTTGTATATGTTGCATTAAGACTATTACGTTTTCTTAAATGTTGACATTATATATATGTATATATATATATATACATATAGTGTTTTATAAAGTTTGACATCACTTTGAGTTTGCTTTATTTATAAATATGGCAAAGTTATTGATTATATATATATATATATATATATATATATATATATATATATATATACATATATATAAAAATAAATAACTCTTATATGCCAGTATATATAAGTAAATAAATAAATCCTAAAAACATACAAATCTCTTTGAGGACCTATTCATTAAAAAACAAAAAAATTCACTTTAATTCACTTTATTTATCAAATGACCTTTGTGTCTTTATATATATATACATATATATATATATATATATATATATATATATATACACACACACACAAGGGTCATTTGATAAATAAAGTGAATTTTACCAACAGAGATGGCAATAAGAAGCACTGTTTAGAGTTGCACATATTTTAAAGAAATCAATAGTATAGGGTTCTTTCATACCCTATAGACTATCAACATGACCTTCTTTACCTGCACAAGGAACTTTATGACCCAGTCAGCTGGGGCTGCACAATACACCAACTTCATCTCTTTAGAGGGGTAAGACTCCCCAAATGAGTGTCCTGCATATGGCACTAAGCAATCTTATGGCGAGATTCTGATAATGCTGGAGCTTTAAGGAAAGAAAATTACCCCTTCATTGCCATCACTCACAGGCCCACTCTGACCTGGAGTGGTTGCACCTGATAGGGTCCTATCTATAGGTTAATAGAACTAAACTATGTACTTATGCTCAATTGAATTGTTTGAAATAGAACTGTTTTATGCATAAAAATGGATTTGACATTAAATAACCTACAATGGTTGATGTGCCATAAAACCAAACTAGGAACTTTTTTATTACCAGAGCGTTAATGTGTTTCCATTTCATAGACTATCTTTTTGACTCGGGTTTGTAGTAGCAACCCCATGTTTAATCCATTTGTAAACATATTTTTGATTGAAACATGCTTCTCTGTACACAACACACATTCTTCTGTCAAATTTTATATATTTTGTACTTTTCAGTGAGCAAAAACCTGGTGACAGAACTCTCTTTAAGCCTGGAATACCCTGTTTGCCTGATTTACCACCATTTTGAATAGCCTCAAAACAAATATTTTTGCAAGATTGAAATAATTTTTGCTTTTAAGCAACTCCATACAATACAGAATTTACATTTATGGTAAAAAGTTTATTTTACTTTTTTCAAAAAAATTCCTCTTAATCATATATATATATATATACACACACACACACGTTTTGATTTGGTTTGGTTTTATAGCATATCAACCAGTGGAGGTTATTTAATGCCAAATCCATTTTTATACATATAAACATTTCTATTTCCATCAATTCAGTTCAGCATAGGTACAGTTTTTTTTGTTTAGTTAAATGAAAAATCAGTTCTATTTCAAACAATTCAGTTTAACATAAGTACACAGTTTGGTTTTATTTGACCCGTAGATAGGACCCTATCAAGTGCTACCACTCTAGGCCAGAGTTGACCTGGGAGCAATGGCAACAAAGGGGTACTCTGCATTCCCTCAAAGCTCCAGCATTACTGGAACCTCACCATCAGATTGTTTAGTGTCATATCCAGGACACTCGGAGGGGACTTACCCCTCGACAGAGATGGAGTCAGCGTATTCTACAGCCCCACCGGGCAAGGCCATATATACACAAACACACACACACATATATATATATATATATATATATATATATATATATATATATATATATATTTATATTGAGCTCTCTACCAGGAAAATTCAAAATTGAGCTCTCCACCAGAAAAAATTTAAATGTTCAGCTTTTGAATGATTTTCTTGCCCTGAAGGAATTACTCCCAACTCTGGTTTAACTGGACCGAATAATACCTATATATATATATATATAGACAGTTGTATATATAAATATACACTTACATTTATAAATCTATGTGAATATGTATTTAAGGAGATATGCCTGCTGTAATGATTACCACCTACGAAATGATCTCAGTTTGAGAAGGTCAAATCTTTGATGAGGTTGTTTACTCTTCACCTTGTGCTAATGTCCTTGGGAAAAGCATGAATTCATTTGTTCTTCTCCTCTAGATAGGCATAAATAAAAGGGCAGATTGGGCTCTTCAACTTTGTTAAGGCATACAGTCTAGAAGAAAGAAATCCCTGAATTTAAACCAGCTGTATTCTACTAAAAAGGTGTGTGGTTGTGGTGGGGGGAACCCCCATATCAGAACGTTTAACTTAGTAAACTGTAAAAGTAAGCAAGTTCAAACTTGAGGTGCACTCAGCCCAGTTGGTTGGGGCTGCAGAATACACCAACTGCATCTCTGCAGAGGGATAAGACCTCTCCCCCTAACGAGTGTCCTGTATATGACACAATCGGATGGTGAGGCTCAAGTAATGCTGGAGCTTTGGGGAATGCAGAGTACCCTTTCATTGCAATTGCTCTCAGGTCAGTGTCCCAATATGAGGCGTGATTAAAATATATTTCGATCATGCCTTGTATTAGGACACTGAAGGTTCTTTATTATGTGAATTACAAATGCAAGAATTTAATGAAAAAAACAAAAAAGATAAGAGAAATTGTTGACTTGATACCTGATAGTTAAAAGAAACCTGAATAATGTTTACTGCTTAATATTATGTGTACAAAATCTAAATGGACTTGATTTCTATCATACAGTTACTCCATGTGTCATTTCTCATTATGTTTGCCAAAGTAAATACACTATAATTATTCTTACTGTTGATAATTGCTCTAACATTAACTTGGAATCTGAATTCTTTAGCTGTTTTAGGTAGTGCTGTAGAGTTGCAGTTAAAATGCGGGAGATATTTTTAGCTTGAAAATTCGGAGCTTTGAGAAAATAACCTACTCAGGAAAATTACAAGGGTAAATCAAAAGTTTTGCAATATTTTCCTAAACTGAGGCACAATTTAGCAGCTCTGAACGCTTATGCCAAGATCGAGAAGGGGACAAACCACACTGTAGTGGGAGATGTTGAGCTTGCCTGATACTTTTACATAGCACTAATACCTTTGGGAAGGTACGAATCCAACTATTCTCACTCTAGCTATGGATAAATAGTAGGGTGGGCAAACTGGGCTCTTTAAAGTTCGTATTTTGGTCTAAGAGAAGAAAAATTCTGAATTTGAACCTGTTAAACTCCACTTAAAAATTGACTTAGTGTTGCATCCTGCACGTACAGATAGGTTGAGTATATACATATTAATGTATATACCCAACCTATCTGCACACCCATGATGTGATACAAGGTCAATTTTACAGAGGAGTTTAAAAGGTTTGAATTCAGTGTATTCCTTCTCTTAGATTAGTTGCTTAACCAAGGCTGAAGAACCTGGTCAACCCTACTACCTACCTATAGCTGGAGGGAGAATGATTGGATTCAAACCTTTCCAAAGGGTATTAGTACTCTTTAAAAATGCAATCAGCCTTGTCTAGGATTTGAACTCGTTTCACTGTGTTCATTTCTTATGACGATATCATTACACCATGGGCACCTCTCTCTCTCTCTCTCACTCTCTCTCTCTCTCTATATATATATATATATATATATTTATATTTGATAAATAAGTATACTCTGAACAATATTCTTTTAAATAGAAAACTGTTTTTCCTTTAAACCCTTTTTGCATTGGAGAAGTGCACCAACTGCTGAGACATATTTGTTATTGTTTCTGATCTGTTTTTTATCTCATGGTCATAAAATCTGGGTGAGTTATGATAAAAAGAAATGCCAAAGATCAAATAATGATAGAAAATACGAGTCAGAATTGATTTTGTGTCGCATTGTGCTCGTGCGGAGGAGTTAAGTATATATGATACTCCTTGATACAAATAACAAACTGAGTGAGTTAAAAAAATAAAAACTTAAAAAGGAATACTAGTCAATAATAATATTAATAATAATTGACAATCAAAGTTTCTTCTTAGCTGTTCAGCTGGACAGTCAGTGTGATAATTAATTTGTGCTGTAAAATTTTCATGCAATGAGCAAATTTTTAAAGGTTACCAAAAAATAATTTCAATAATAAAACTACATCATCAAGCAATTGACATATTATTCTTTGCTCTGACCTTTGTTTCATAAAGTCTAAATTAAAGGGAAAAAAAAAAAAAAATCAATGATTATTGCAGAAGTAAAACATTTTGCAGACACCATTTTTTCAGTTTTACTAAAGTTTTTGGTCTCATGCAGACCATAAAAAAATTAGATGGAACACTGTTGGCAATGCTTCATCTCAAAATAAAAATAAACTCCTACTACTAAATATGTAGCAAACGGGTATTAAGTTGATAGGTTAAGCAAATTCCTTAGTATTAAAACTAGTACAGGAATAGAATAATTATTTCCCTGAGAGAATTGGTATGTCCATTTAGGGCCCAATAGGGCATCACATAATAATCCCAGAAACCTATTTTTGACCTTTTTTTAAAAAAAATCTTTCATCTTTGACCAGTAGAGACTTTGTGACCTTACCAGGTAACAGTAAAACCTCATGGTCATCTTGCCCAGTTGGCTGGGGCTGCAGAATACACCAACTGCATCTCTGCAGAGGGGTAAGACCCCCCCCCAACAAGTGTCCTGGATATGACACTAAACAATCTGATGGTGAGACTCCAGTAATGCTGCAGCTTTGGGGAATGCAAAGTACTCCTTTATTGTCATCGCTCCCAGGTCCATTCTGGTCTGGAGTGGTTTCACCTGATAGGGTCCTATCTATGGGTTAAATAGAATTAAACTGTGTAATTACACTAAACTGAATTCTTTGAAAATAACTGTATTTAAACTGAGTACTTATGCTCAACTGAATTGTTTGAAATAGAACTGTTTTGACATTTACCTGTGTGTAAATAAAAAAACTATATTTACACTAAACTGAATTCTTTTAAATAAAATTGTTTATATGTATAAATATTAACCAGGCCATAGTTATTTGCCAATGGTCCAGGAGACCGGGGTTCAATCCCAGGTCGAGTCATACCAAAGACTCAAAAAATGGTACTTAATGCCACCTTGCTTAACACTCAGCATAATAAGGTTTGGATCAAAGGTAAAGTAGAGCAATTCTGGGAATGGAGTAATGCCCTCCCCTATACCTTGGTGTAAGAACTATTTATGAAAAGGGAGCCTTTGGGTCACCATCAACTAAAGTCGCCAACTTTACTTACTTAGTGTATCTATAAATATACATTTGGCATTAAATTACCTACAATGGTTGATATGCCATAAAACCAAACCAAACCAAACCAAACCAAACCAAATCACACGGTCATCCAACCTATACTTAACAAGTAAGCCTTTTGCTATTTTTTTTACCCGTTTTCACATACTGATTGTTCTTGGTATAATATGTATATAATTCTACCATGGGGCACATTTACATAGTCTTTCTTTGTAATGCCACCTGCAAGTATATTGTGCATATAGAATATCAAGTGTTCTTGTTTATATGATTGAGTTTATTTTGTTCAGTATTATTATGAGTTTACCCAACCCCTCCACCATCAGTCAATTTCTAAGCGGAATACAACTGGTTTGAATTCAGAGCTTACTTACTTTCTTTTATGATGGTTGCCTGACTAAGGCTAAAGATTCCAATTTGCCCTACTAGGAGGGAAAGGACTTATTTATAACTTTCCCAATGGCATTAAAAAACAGCCTCATCTAGGTTTTGAACATGGGGCACTGATTCAATTTCCTAAAACACTAACTGTTTTACTAATTATGCCTCATATGCCTGTGGTTGGTGGTTCAATCTCCAGTGGTAGAGATTATGGTATATACTGCTGATGAGACCTAATAAGGTCGAAACAGCTGTCCAGTGTTCCTGTATATTGTGCGTAGGTGTTCGGTGGATTTTTTGGTCATGGTAATTCAATTGACAATATTAATTCCTCCACTTAAAAAAAAAAAAAAAAAAGTACAATTATGCCTCAGTTTGTTCAGTGTTATCATGGATATACTAATGTTCTTATTAGTCTTTGGAGACTAAGGACTTGACTAAAATATCTTACTTACCATTAAGTATGCCAGTACTAGTGAATTTCTTGTTAACCAATCAACAAGACATTAATGATCAGATAAATTTATCTATATTAATCACTTTTGGTCTTATGGTTTGAATTAGAGTCATGATGAAATAAAACGCGATTTCTTCCAAGCAACGGTTGTGTCAATTTTACTGTATGAATGCACCATGTGTGTTATATATTGACCCTCAACCGAGCCGTCAATCAAGAGATGCACCTGTGTAAATAAGCGGAAGAACAGTGGAAGCAGGTGGGTGTTAAACAACAATATAACCAGGTGCACAGATGGTTCGAGTCAGTCGGGGTCAAGATGCCGAAGTGAGAGCCAGTAGCAGATAGAGGGCTTTGGGCCCTCAGTGACCCATGGTTGAGCAACCCCAGCCAAGATGAGAAAGAAGTGCTGCTATGGTCAGAAGAACTTGGGTCAATATAGCAGTCTGTCCCTGTCTCCAACTCACCTCTCCCACACAAGAAACATCACCCTTTCGAGAATAAAGTGTGAGAGATATATTTTTATAAAGAAGTGTATTCGTTCGTTTATTGAAGTCGTCATTGTGTTTGATTATGTTCCTGCATGTATTTGTATGTAGCTATTTAACACATGGACGCTGACAAAGCATATAGAGAAAAAGCAAGATGGGAACTGCACAAGAATGCTACGAGCTATATTGAACAAATCCTGGAAGTTACATCCCACGAAACAGCAGTCAAACAGCCACCTACCACCTATCTCTAAAGCCATCCAAATCAGACGAACAAGACAAGCGAAAGACTGCTAGAGAAGCAAGGACAAACTCATAAGTGATGTTCTGCTATGGACCCCTTCACCTAGACATGCCAGTGTTGGTCAACCAAGAAGAACTTATCCATAACAACTCTGTATGGACATAGGATGTAGTCTAGAAGACCTGTCAGGAGTGATGGGGACAAATAGCAAAAGAGAGTCAAGGAAATCCGTGCTTGTAGCATGACATGATGATGAAGATAGCAAATAACAATTTTCAGTTTTAGTTTAAAAAAAATTATAATTTTGTTAGAGGCTTTGATTTAAAACTTTTTAATGAAATCGTCCATAAATGAGTCTTTTGTTATTTAATCAAAAGTTCAAATCACTCTCAACCCTGGGTTCCATCTTTAAAATACTTTGAATAAAATCAACTTTTAGTCTATAAATGGTATGAATAACTTAAAAAAAAACAAACAAAAAAATGATAAATGAATGAATGAATAAATAAATAAAATAATAATATCAATGTCACATGATGATAAAAAATAAACTCCAGGTGAGATCTGGACTTGTAGATAACACTTTGTGTATCAGAGTGTGCGGCAGATGAGTCAGATGTCACTAATTAATATACATTTGCTATATATAAAGAATTGAAGTCATGTGTTACATGAATTTTTGTTTCCCTTCCTGCTAGTGCAGTTGCAAAAGGCAGGAATCCTCTCATATAGGAAAAGAGACACTGGTGAGTGAAGACCGATCGCCCATGGACGGAAGTGGTAGGCTTCAAGATAATATAAATAGAGGTACAGTGCTGTTTGGATTGGACTTGAGATGAAATGGCCTTAGTTGAATGACAAACAGTTGGACGGACTTTTCAGTGATAGCTTGGCTGGCAGTGTTAATGGATAGTAACTATCTTGTGTTTGTCTTATTTTCTTTTAATGTGTTATTTCGGTTGAATGAAATAAATGTTTTTGTTAAGTTGTCTGGCAATTATTTCCTCTTTTTTATGCACATGTGAGCATTACGAAAAATCCACTTTTATTTCTCTTGCATTGGATACATAATAAGTCAAATTAGGTTCTCTAGTGGTAAGGCAACGAGTCTAAAAGAAGGAAATCTCTGAATTCAAACCAGCTTTACTCCGCTAAATGAATTGATCTTGTGTTGCATCCTGTTCATGGTGGAGGGGTTGGGTAAATACACAGTTAGAAAATCAGGCAATCAGATTTAAAAGTTCAATGACTCTAGACACAGGGCACCATCTTTAAAACACTTTGAATATAACTTGAGCCTAACTTCTAGTCTTTAAATGGTATGAATAATTTTCAATGACATAAAAATTCTTATAAAAAAGATGAATACATAAATAAAATAATAATAATAATGTCTCATGATATTAAAAGATAAGCTCTATGTGATATACGAATTCAAAGAGAATGACAAGTTAATCGCCCTAGTTTCTCTAACTGAATTATAAATATATCGATAGGCGGAAACACAAATCAAACATAGCCCTGTTACTGGGGATTAGAATATACTGACTATATTTCCTGCAAAAAGAGAAAGACCATCCTTGAAAAATGGGTGTCTTCTGTATACTAAACTGTATCTGATGGTAAGGTTCCAGTTCAAGAGAATTAGTGAGTGTAGAGTATCTCTTTATTGCAATTACTCTCAGGTTCTTGTACCTGTTATGGATCTGTTTAAAGATTATTCACATTTGATTGGACTGTGTGCAAACAAAAAAATCCTCTTAAGAAATAACTAAAGAAAAAATGTATTTCCAAGTTGGCTGGGACTGTAGAATACACCAACTGCATCTCTGAAGAGGAATAATCCCTCCCCCCGCCACAACGAGTGTTCTGGATGTGACATTAAACAATCAGATGGTGAGGATCCAGTAATGCTGGAGCTTTGGGGAATGCAGAGTACCCCTTGGTTACCATTGCTCCCAGATTCACTCTAGCCCGGAGTGGTAGCACCTGATAGGAACCTATCTATGGATCAAATAGAACTGTTTCACATTTAAACTGAGTGCAACAAGTGACCTATATTAAATTGAATAGTTTGAAATAGAACTGTTTGATAATTTAACTGTGTGTAAATAAATGACTGACGTTTAATAGAATTGTTAGTTATATATAGCAATACCATTTAACTTTGACTCATGCTAAAATTAATAGTTAGAAATAGAACTGTTTGATTATTTAACTAGGTGTAAACAAATGACTGATGTTTAATTGAATTTGTAGTGATAAATAGCAATACTTGGAAATATTTAACTTTGTTGACTTATGTTTGTAAATTATATTATATAATATATATGTATAAAGAGAATTTAGCATTAAATAACGTACAGTGGTTGATATGCCATAAAAGCCAACCAAACCAAATCCTATATATTTAATATATATGTATAAAGAAGATTTAGCATTAAATAACCTACAATGGTTGATATGCCATAAAACCCAACCAAACCAAATCTTATATATTTAATGTATATGTATAAAGAGAATTTAGCATTAAATAACCTACAATGGTTGATAAGCCATAATACCCAACCAAACCAAATCATATATATTTAATATATATGTATAAAGAGGATTTGGCATTAAATAACCTACAATGGTTGATATGCCATAAAACCAACCAAACCAATTCATATATATTTAATATATATGTATAAAGAGGATTTGGCATTAAATAACCTACAATGGTTGAGATGCCATAAAACCCAACCAAACCAAATCATATATATTTAATATATATGTATAAAGAGGATTTGCCATTAAATAACCTACAATGGTTGATATGCCATAATACCCAACCAAACCAAATCATATATATTTAATATATATGTATAAAGAGGATTTGGCATTAAATAACCTACAATGGTTGATATGCCATAAAACCAACCAAACCAATTCATATATATTTAATATATATGTATAAAGAAGATTTGGCATTAAATAACCTACAAGGGTTGATATGCCATAGAACCCAACCAAACCAAATCATATATATTTGATATATAAAGAGGATTAGGCATTAAATAACCTTCTATGGTTGATAAGCCATAAAACCAAACCAAACCAAAAATGTAAATATGAACGAACAACGAATGTAATTCCCTTTATTCTAGGCATAAAATAACTGTAAACAGGTTGACATGCCATTAAAATTAATCAGTGAATCTTGTTTGTAGTTGGAATAAATAATTTTAACTTGAAAAAAAAAATTGAATAAATAAATAAATACCTAAAATACTAATATTAATATGTGATGATGATAAGGATTATCTCAAGGTGAGATTGAACTTGAAGAGGAGATCTAGATAAGCCCACTAGTTGCTCTAACCAACTGAGTTATAAAAATCTGTTGATAGGCGGAAATAAAAATCAAAGGCAAAGTTAGAATCCCATTTTTATCTCACTGTCGTTAATTAACAATCCAAGTGTGTTTAAAAAAAAAAAATGCAACTAAAAATTAAAATAAAACAAAAGAAAATCCTGGTTAAATATACAGATAAAAACCACAAATCTTTTATACGAGGTCATAATTTTCAGCATTAAGATTTTTTTAAACATCTTTTTTGAGAAAAGAAAATTTTGATAGAGAATTGTTAAATTTACAATGTACAAAAAAAAAGCTCTCATTAGGTTATTCAAATGTGAGCATTTTGTTATTCCCTCAAGATAATATATTGTATGTCAGAGTGTCCGACAAATGACCTAGATGTTATCACTAATTAATATATATTTGCTATTTATAAGTAATTAAAGTCAGAGGTAGATAGCAGAGAAAATAACAAAAGGTTTTCTATAATGACTCCTCTACTTTGAAGTTAGCAGTCAAGTATTTCAGATAAAAAGTGTTAGAGAAGTTTCCTATCAAGCTGTTTTACTAGATGACCCTTAACTTCTAATAATTTGTAAAGTGTGAGAATAAAATTATAAAAAAGGCCTTTTAACAGAGATCAAAATATAACATTCTAGAATTCATTTTTAACTGAATCAAAGACAGACAAAATCTGAAGTTTTACAATTTGATGAATCTGCATTTGAAAAAAGAACCCGCATCAAAGAATTAAACCCCACCACCAAAAAAAAAAACCCAAAAAGGGGAATTACCTAAGGTAAAGTTTAAACAAATTACAGTGTCACATTATAAAAGTAAACTACAATAAGGCAAAAATGGGAAAATCCCAAAAAATCATTATGGCCTACGTGATATAAAATGTTCTTGAGAGAGAGAGAGAGAGAGAGAGAGAGAAAGAGAGATATGAAGAGAAATAGATTGATAGCAATAAATGAACAGAGATAGATAGATAGTTAGATATGACCAGAGTTTATATAAATAAAGAGAAAAGTAGATAAATAGAAATGTGTGTATG